>VHKM01000053.1:0-139511 GCA_007210695.1 Neogobius melanostomus | reverse complement strand
ATTAGCAGATTAATAAAACAGGCCTACCCCCATAAATATTCGGTTGGATTAGGCTGTTTTAGCTTAGAAGGTAATGTCAGAGCCATTTGATTATTTAGTTATTTAGCTTGAGCATTTTGTACTTTTTTGACCAACTAATAGGGTGTTTGGTGTGATCTTATTTTTAGCTTATACAAAGTAATTAAACTTATTCTATGACAACATTTCATTATCAATCAATGCATAACACAAAAACAGGTAGTAGAAATGGTGAAAAACGTTTCTCCTTACTACCCCCGTTTTTCCTCTCAAAACATTAATATTTAGTTTACTCAAATCCAAATTCCATTCACATATTCAAAATAACTTACAGATTTATAACTTTCTTCCTCTGTAGACATTACGAGTCTAAACAAAAGATTGTTAATCGCTGTCGCTGTTTGTTCTGAACTGCCGTGCTCGCTGCAAAGCGTGCGTGTGTTCCATGAGCGTGCACAACTCTGGATGCAATTCGCTTGTCGCCAAAGGGGTCATAGTTCGTGCAAGAAACTCATACGACTTGCGTGTTGTGCACCTTTAAAGGCCTTCAGACACATTAGGACACAGTTTGTGCTAAAACACATTTGATAAAGATTGTTCCACTTTTCTTGAGTTTGTCCATTTTTGTTGTTATAGTTTCACTTCTTATTGGACATACAGGAGTGACATAGAAGAAGGACAACAATTTTAAACTTTGCCGTTTGCCGAACCGTGTTAAGTCCAATGGGAAATGAGTCAAATGCTGTAAACTACCTATCTATGTCACTCTGTCAGCAGCTTCAAAATCAAATAAAAGAACTTCTGCCCCAAATTTCTTCATTAAAAATTGACTGCTTGACTGAAATAAAAAGATATTATGTAACTGATGTGATCTTCTAAATTAAAGTCCTATTTCCCAAGCGTAAACCTGTCATATGAACTTGAACATTGTTGATGCTGTGGCCTGGAGCAGGACGTTTTCAATCAATGCAGTGAAAAGTTTTGATCTGTAGAACCAAAGGAGGATAAAGTACAAAATGTCCTGATTCTTATTTGTCAAATATAGTGCGTAATGTTACCAAAGAAACAAATTGTCTTTGTGCATTATTACAGAGGACCTTGTCTTGATGACGATGACATGACAGACAGTGTTATAGACGTGTAGATTTGGAATTTTGTCCGGACTAAATGAAATAGTGTTGTTTCAAATCTCTGGTTGGACTGAATAAGTGGGTGAATTACAGTAGTTGTGTCTCTGCGTTGACGTCACTGTAGTTTCATGGTGATCAGTGAGAGGATGTGGAGGTGCTGCTATAGCTGTTGTTTTTAAACTCACCGGTCATTGTTATGTTTTGTATTATTGATTGGCTTTATTGTGTCCTCTGAGTCTTGTATAAAGGTTGAATAGAATGATATTGAGGAGCAGATGATTGCTCTGAATAAGTCGTTCCTCCCTTTGAGACTTCTTCACGCACGAGTTGAACACATTTCTGTTCAGATCGGTTTAGTTTAGCTCGTTTATTCCATGCAGTCTAATTATTTCCCAACATAAATAATAGCTTTTATATTCTCTTAAACGCCTTTAAACATGTGTCAAATGAAGAGATGAATGAGATGAAGAGTTAAAAACGCTCATGACAGATTATTTATGGGCCTGCCATTCAAAATGACAGAGAAAATGATTCCCTGAGCAAAAAAGGTCATGTGGGACTAAAACTGTGAACCAATGGGCCGGGCCTCCAGTAGGTTCACTGGAATAAGAGTCAGGCTGCTTTAAAATCATCACTCAAAGTACATTTAAAAGGTACTGACCCAAACAGGCTACTGCAGTAAAGTACATAGTACTAATAACTGAGTAGTAAAAACTGTTGGAGTAAAGTGATTTATGTTTGTTTTTCATGTTAAATGAGACAAAACAACAAATTAATGTTCAAAATAATAATCCATAAACTTTAGCCAAGGGAAAGTCATGTTAGATACAATATATAAGATTGAGTAGTTTTTATGTGTACCTGTACTTCAACATAAACTACTGCAGTTGAAGTAAAAGTACTGTGGTACTCTACTCGTTAGTGACAGTTACATAAAGTTACTTGAGTAAAAAGTACTTGAGTTACTCCCCGCCTCGGTCCAATGGAAGCAGTAGGATTATCTGGTCCTCCTCTAGGGAGCAGGCAACCACATTTCACTGAACGCACTCTGAGCAGAGATTGTTGAGAAGAAACTCTGGCATTGTTAAACCAACCTGAACAGAATAACCTGGAGGAGGGGAAGAAGTGAGCCATATCGAGGGAGACAGTGCTCTCCACAGAGCTCTTCTTCTTCTTCACACAGGTGAATCCAGACGCTCCACACTTTACTGTCAGAGCCCGACTCTCTCATTGTGTGACAGCTGATCCACAGTTCCACGGTCTCGAACACACGGCGGCCGCCGCCTCCAGTCCCAGGGGTCAGAGACGCAAAGGGGCCATAGGTCACACACTCGTCTCCACTCTCCTCTGGCTCGCCTCCACCGTCCCTCCAGCGACTGGCCCCGTCCCACAGCCTTCAGCGGCTCTGACACAAAACACAGGATGAGCCCCCGCCCCTACAGGCCCCACCCCTTAAAAGGCCCGCCCCTTACTTTGCAGGTGAGGTTGAGAGTGGGGCAGGTCTCGGGCCTGGTCCTGGTCAGGTTACAGTCCATCATGCTAGACTCGTTTCCTCACGTGGAACGTCTGCCCGAGCGAAGAGGAGCGCCCCTGGATGAGAGGATCCGTCAGCCCATGCTCCCTGCACTTAGCAAACCTCTGCCGCGACGTCCAAGGTCCCCTCACAAGACCCCGGCCCAGACTGTGGCCAAGTGACTGGTACCTGATCTGCATGGATCCTGGACACAGGCTCCGCCCCCCCGGACCAGCCGCACCGAGTCTGAGGGCACACACATGAGGTCACCAGTCTGAGGTCACAGCTGAGGTCACACACATTGAGCGTCACAGTCTGAGGGTCACACACAGAGGTCACAGTCTGAGTCAACACATAGGTACACACCATGAGGTCCAACATGAGGTCACAGTCTGAGTTCACAACATGGGTCACACACATGAGGTCACAGTCTGAAGGTCACAGTTCTGGAGGTCACAGTCTTGAGGGCACCACATGAGGTCACCCAGTCTGAGTTCACAGTCTGAGGTCATATACACTTTGAGGTCACAGTCTGAGGTCACAGTCTGAGGTCACAGTTGAGGGCACACACATGAGGTCACAGTCTGAGGTCACACACATGAGGTCACAGTCGGGTCACGTCTGAGGTCACAGTCTGAGGTCACAGTCTGAGGTCACACACTGAAGGTCACAGTCTGAGGTCACAGGTCTGAGTCCACAGTCTGAGGTCACAGGTCTGAGGTCACAGTCTGAGGTCACACAACTTGAGGTTCACACACATGAGGTACAGTCTGGAGGTCACAGTCTGAGGTCCAGTCTAAGGTCACAGAGCAAATGGACTTGATCAATGAGGACGGCGAGAGAACGCAGCGTGTGCTGCAGGAAGGAAGGACCGGACTAAGCTGGTGCTTCAAAGCACACAGGACCTGCGATATCGGCCTGTTCTTCCTCTGTGTTCTTTAACACGCTTTAATCTGAGCGAAACACAAATATCATTGTTGCTAACAGTTAAAGGTGCTATGCGCAACTGTAAATGTTAAAAGAACCGTTTTCAACCCAGAACATGCTTAAACATTGCCTGATGGCAGAATGAGTTTCTGCTGATCACTGTGATGTCCTATAATCCTGGCAGTCAAATAAATAGAGCGATTTGGGTCGGAATCTTAACGTTTGCAGCCTGGTGTGCACTTCATGCGCGTCACGCTCACCGACTCAGTCTGGGAGAAAAAATTTGTGATTCGCAATCAGCGAAGACTCCAGAGGCAGGTATGTGTGTTAGTTTTTCATGTTTTACAATGAACATTGCTTTTTCTTTAGTGCTGTATTTATGCAAGATTCCTATTTTCATTAAAATTTATCGCCACATCACTTCCATAGTCCTTTTCCATAATAAAAATAACTGCTTCTAATGGCAAAAAAATGCTAATGTTTTGTTTTCTAGGAGCATGCCATCGCCTCCTGAACAGACTCCAAGTCAAACATAGCAGTGCATATTTATTATTTTTACAACAGGAATTAGTTTACAAATAAGGCCGCTTTCTTCCCTAATCGTAGCCATATTTTCTGATGTGTCACTACCTTGTTTATGCCGTAATGGTGCTTCTTATAGCCAACATAATATGCAAAGGGTCAGGATAATTGTCTGTCCTCCCACTGATCAGTCTAGATGTTGATTGTCCTCTGCCCACCTTCGCCGCGCCTCCTTCCCTGCCCTGCTGCCTGCTGTCCTCAGTGCTTCTCTCCTCAGGAACTCAAATTGATTCGAGCTGTAATTTCTAAAGGAAAAAATAAAATATGTTGTTATTTGATAATACTGCTGTATTATTCTACAAATCACAGGAAAAGAAAATACAATGATAAAGGGTACTTATTTTACTTCCCTCATATTGTACAGCAGCCTTCTATTTACTATAGCAAATAACTGTATTTTCATCTACGTTTGTTTTGTTCTGAACTGCATAACTACTGGCCCATGCACGGTCTCTTTCCCTGCAAATATGACCTTGTACTGAGTGAACTAATTCCATGTTATGTGTACAGGTAACCTTTTTCCCCCTTCTAACTGTCTAAACTAGTGAAACTTGTTGGGGGCACTACACACCTCGCTCAGGGACAGTAGTTGAAAAGTATTGGCACAATTCACAGAAATGTTATCAATGTTGTACTGTCCCTGTCAAATACCTAATAAATAAATCAGCACTGTTGTAGCTATTCAGGTAAATCAGTTCAGCTTTGTGGAGTGTGATGTAAATGCTGGTATGTAAGCTTCATAATTAGAAAACAATGTTGAGCAAATTAGTCTCTAATAATGATATACTGCTATTGGAATATGCTACTTAGCAGATTAATAAAACAGGCTACACCCCAGTAAATATCGGTGGATTAGGCTGTTTTAGCTTAGAAGGTAATGTCAGAGCCATTTGATTATTAGTTTATTAGCTTGAGACATTTTAGTACTTTTTGACCAACTAATAGGGTGTTTGGTGTGAGTCTTATTTTTTTTAGCTTATACAAAGTAATAACTTATTCATGAACACATTTCCATTATAATCCAATCATAACACAAAACAGGTAGAAATGGTGAAAAACGTTTTCTCCTACTACCTCCGTTTTCCTCTCAAACATTAATATGTAGTTTACTCAAATCAAATTCCATTCACATATTCAAAATAACTTACAGATTTATAACTTTCTTACCTCTGTAGACATTACGAGTCTAAACAAAAGATTTGTGTAATCGCTGTCGCTGTTGTGTTCTGAACTGCTCGTGCTCGTGCAAGCGTGCGTGTGTTCCATGAGCGTGCACAACTCTGGATGCAATTCCGCTTGTCGCCAAAGGGGTCATAGTTCTGCAGAACTCATAGACTTGCGTTGTGCACCTTTAAAGAGCTCAGACACATTAGACACAGTTTGTGCTAAAACACATTTAGATAAAGATTGTTCCCACTTTTCTTTAGTTTGTCCATTTGTGACGTTTATAGTTTCACTTCCTTATTGGACACTGACAGGAAGTGACATAGAAGAAGGACAACAATTTTAAACTGTTGCCGTGCCGACCGTGTTAAGTCAATGGGAAATGAGTCAAACTGCTGTAACTTTACCTTTATCTATGTCACTTCCTGTCAGCAGCTTCAAAATCAAATAAAAGAAACTTCTGCCCAACATTTCTTCATTAAAATTGCTGCTTGACTGAAATAAAAGATAATTATGTAACTGATGTGATCCTTCTAAATAAGTCCTATTTTCCAAAGCGTTAAAACCTGTCATATGAACTTTAACATTGTTGATGCTGTGGCCTGGAGCAGGACGTCAAATACAATGCAGTGAAAAGTTCTGATCTGTAGAACCAAAGGAGGATAAAAGTACAAAATGTCCTGATTCTTATTTGTCAAATATAGTGCGTAATGTTACAAAGTAAACAAATCTCTTGTGCATATATTTACAGAGGACTTGTCTGATGACGAAACGGGCTGTAAGAATTACACACAAAGTAGGATATTATGATCACACTAATATATTATTTCTGCAGTCTAAACTGTTAAAATGCTGATTTAGTTGATTTTCTACTGCCCAACTTCTGTTTAAAGCCAACAAAAATGTGCTACCTGCAAGGATACAAATGCTTTTTGCACGCACAGAAGGGGGATATAACCTGAGGGGGTGTGATAACTTTAAGGTTCAAGCAGTGTCTTCCACTAGGAAAAGTATGTTGTGTCTGTATGTGGAGTTAAACTCTGGAACAAATTGGGGGCAGAATTTAAACAATGTCCAATATTCATCATTTCAAATCAAGATATAAAAAAATGGTATGGTCAAAGTACCAGAAGGAGGAAATGGTACTTGATTTACTAATGGGTGTCACAAAGTGCTGTATACTTTAAGGTCAGATCTAACTAATAATGAAGTATATTGTGGTTGTTACTATTACACTATTGCAGTTGTTATTGCCATTGTTATTGCTATTGCTGTGTGTGTTTATCACTATTTAACTTTAAATTAACAGTCTAGGATTAATACCTAACAATCTATAATTATTCTTAGAATCCAACTTAATCGATTCAGACAGCAGTACTGCTATTGATGCTGATGGTAATATAAAGGAATAAATCTTAGAAGTAAAACATGCACATATCTATGTACTCCGCATTCACATAACCCATAGTAAGGGCAGACATGTGGGGGCCGGCAGCTCGAGGAAACCCTCTTCTGGCAGCAGACTCCTAAAATTGTCTCTTTTAATGCATAGTATAGGACACTTAACAAATGATGGTCCGGTTACTCGGGGGCTGCTCCCCTCTGGCAGCAGGTCCAGACAAAGAAATGAGAAAAAAAAAAAAACGAATCCCTTTAACACATATCATTAAGACTATTCTTGTTATCATGAGCATCAATCGGTCTGCGATTACTGTACCTTTCATGAATAAATGTGGAGTATTTATGTATCATCAAACACTTTGATACAGAGTAATGTTATATGGGTTGTAATGGTGATGATGAATAACGGTAATGCCAACATGGTAATGAATTCGGTATGGCAAACAGAAATAATACACAGAAATAATACAATGGTTGTAGCGTGTGAGATACTGTGAGTGTTGACCTGGTATAAAGCAATATGGCATCTGTTATGTAACCAACTCAGTTGATAGTTGTCTTGTAAGATGGTAAGAAATATGAAGTGTTGTTAGTTATTGTTATTTAAGTTTATGAACAGGGGTGGGAGTCAATAAGCTTGTCTTCTTCCCACTCCTTTTCGAGCCAGAATGTAAATTATTTTTTCTTTCTTTTTTTAAACTCTTTTATTGTGTATATATATATTTTTCGGCTTTTTGTTTTTTCTTGGCTTTTGTGCCTTAGCTCGAAATAAAACTCTAAATAAATAAATAAATAAATAAATGTCATGAATCTGTGACTCTGTCTGTGACCACAGCACTACTTTGAACAGAATCACAAAGCACTGTCTGAAGCCTGTCCCGTTAAAGTGGTTCCAACTGAAGGTCCCACTGGTAATGACCCAAGGTTTACTCTAATGAAAGATCAGACTTTGGAAAAGCCTGGGGAGGGGTCTGGCTCCTGGACTCTTTTCAAAATGTTATATTTGTTTGTTTTTTAAATCAAGGACAGGTTTAAATGTGACTCGCCTAAACTGAGCATTGAGTGGATTTATTCCTTTAATCTCTGAGCTCTGTCTGAGAGAAAGTCACACACGTCACTTCCTGTTACACAGTTTGTTTCGTGTTGGTGGCTGCTCTGTTGATTTTCCTGTTAAGATGGACTATTCATATCAGTTGATTATAATTTACTTGGACGTGTGATTCAGTGATAGTGCTTGTTTTCTGTCGGGTGTTTTTGTTGTGAGTTCGCTGCTTGTCTCGGCCGGTGCCACGAGTTAGCACACCGGAGCTAGGTAACGACCGCTGCCGGAGGTGGAGTTGTGTTTGTCCTCTGCCACTGGACGCTTCCACGTGTGAAACACCAGGATGCCAGCGCCGAGGAAAGGGCCGACATCGGAGGAGCTCGAGGAAATAAAGGTCTCTCTCCACTCCTTGTGTGGAGATGTGACTGCGGTCAGAACGCAGCAGGAGCAGCTTCTGGGGCTAATGGAGGAGGTGAAACAACTGCGACTCCAGAACGCTCGAGCGGCGAGTGGACGAGCTGGAGCAACACTCCCGCATGAATGATGTGGTCATCACCGGCATCAAGATCAGGCCGCACTCCTACACGCATGTGCGGTGGCCACGGACATCGGGGAGCGGAGCGACCAGGAGGCGCAGTCGGTGGAGCAACAGGTGACTTCCTACCTCCGGAGCGCGGGATAGAGTTGGACCTGGAGCACATCGAGGCGTGTCACCCACTGCCCACAAGAACGAGAGACCACCAGCGGTCATCATGAGGTTCACAAATCGAACTTTTGAAACAAGGACACAAACTGAAAGGCACAAGTGTTTTCATAAACGAACACTTGACAAGAAAAAATGCTGACATCGCAAGGATCGCACGACAACTAAAAAACAAGGCAAGATTCAGCAAACCTCGGTAAATAACTGTAAGATCTTCATCAAACTAAATGGTTCGCCGGAGAAGCAAAAGTCTTTGTGGTGAAGTAGATGGAAGATCTGGAGAAGTTTGACAGCACCTGGTATTAATGTAGCTTTTGACTCTTTACATCATCACAATGCTGAACACACCAAGAACCCGGACACCAAGCATTGATATGGACATGTTACAGAAGATCCTACAACAACAACACATGGAACTGGAAACGAGTGAGTATCATGAGAAACCACAACAGAGACAGATACTGAGATAAACCCTGATAATAATTGTCTCTCTTTGATTGTTAGAAACTGTAATTATTTTACCCAGAACAATATAGAAACAGTGTAAAATCAGAAGATAACCTGTCAATAATACATTTCAATAGTCGAAGCATATACACTAACTTTGAGGCCATCAAAGATTACTTGAAACATTTCGCTCATTCATTTAGCATTATTGCAATCACTGAAACCTGGTTCAACGATGATAAAGGTATTGATTTTTGTCTTGATGGTTATGAATTAAGATATACAAACAGAATAAATAAAACAGGAGGGGGGAGTTGCTTTGTACATTCATAAATCTGTTAAATTTAAGTCTTAACACATATGACCATAGCTGTGGATGGATTGTTTGAATGCTGAACAGTAGAATTCTAAATGATAAAAAGACTAATATCCTCATGAGTTGTGTGTACCGGGCACCTGGGTCAAGTATAGAAACTTTCAATGAGTGGATGGATAAACTGTTTTTATCTGTGGTGATTTTAACATTGATTTGTTAAATCCAACTAAGCTAAAACCGTTGATGACTTCATTGACACAATGTACAGCTTGTCTCTGTATCCAACTATAACTAAACCGAGCAGAATAACGTCACACAGTGCCACAATCATTGTAACATTTTACTAACATCATGGGGAATCAAATCACAAGTGGCCTATTTATATGTGACATCACTGACCACTTACCTGTTTTTACTTTGTATGACTGTAATCTCAAAAAAACTAAAGACGCTATGGTAAAAATCTCTAAATGAAAAACAACGAGGAAACGATCCGTGCCCTAAATAGTAGTTTGTCCAGGATTGGACTTCAGTTTACAGAGAACCAAATGTGGACAGTGCTTATTGTAACTTTATAAACATCTTCACTTCCTGCATAATAAACACTGTCCTGTGAAAGAATATTTTATGAAGGAAAACATTAAAAAAAAAAAGTCCTTGGATTACGAAAGGAATAATCAATGCCTGTAAAAGAAAAACAATCTTTACAAATTGTTTATCAAAGTAAAAACAAAAGAAGTGGAGCAAAGATATAAAAAGTATAAAAATAATTTGATTTGATTGAATTAACTGATATTATAAGAACAAGCAAACGTTATATTATTTAAAAAAAAAAATGAAAATAAAAGCAATATAAAAGGAACTTGGGAGCTTTGAATAGCCTAATCAAACAAGGCTCTTCAAAGTTGACATATCCAGATCACTTTATAGATGAAAATGGTGAAAATTATAATATGAATAATGTAGTAAATAAGTTAATGTTATGTTGGCCCTGAGTTGCTGCTGATATTCCAGACAATGGAGTTGCTAAATCAGCTATTGAACGGAATCCTTTGTCTTTCTTCCTCTGAGCTACAAATAAGCAGGAAGTGACAAACATTGTGCGGATGTGTAAAAGTAAGTTCTCCACTGACTGTCATGATATCAACATGACATTAGTTAAAAAGTTATACTGAATATTGTAAACTTATATCTGTAACTTGTCATTCCAGACTGGCTGCTTTCCAAGCGCTAAAGTAATTCCGCTCTTCAAAAATGAAAACAAACACGCTTTACAAACTACAGACCAATCTCTCTTTTGCCTCAGTTCTCAAAATTTTAGAGAAGCTTTTCAATTCTCGACTTGAAAAGTTTCTTGGAAAACATCATATAATTAATGAAGGCCAGATGGTTTTAGGTCCAAAAGAACTACCTCAATGGCAATAACTGAAGCTATTGAAGAAATTACTAATGCACTGGAGATAAAAAAGTATGAAGTTGGTGTCTTTATTGATCTAAAAAAAGCCTTTGATACGATTAATCACTCAATCCTACTAAATAAGATGGAAAGATATGGAATTAGGGGGCTGGCTGGGGATTGGTTAAAAAGTTATTTAACAGAGAGAGTACAGTTTGTAAAAATGGGTCAGTATTTATCAGATACTCTTGGTGTTGCTTGTGGTGTCCCCCAGGGTCAGTGTTGGGGCAAAACTGTTTAATGTGTATATAAATGATATTTTTAACACGTCCAAAGATCTGAAACTCATACTATTTGCAGATGACACTAATAATTCTACTGTAGTGATGATTATAATGACCTCGTAAATACGGTAAACAGGGAACTAAATATAATAAAAAAGTGGATGGACACAAACAAATTATCCTTGAATATAAACAAAGCTAAGATAATGATGTTTGTTAATCGTAATGCTCTGTCGATCAGAAAATAAGTAAATAAATGAATAAGTGAGACTACATTTTTGGGCGTAATAATTGATAGTAAATTGTCATGGAAACCCCATGTCAGACACATTAAAACAAAAATCTCAAAAAGCCTTTCAATTATAAATAAAGCAAAATTATACCTTGATGAAAATGCACTCCGTACTCTATACTGCACCTTGGTACTCCATACCTTACGTATTGTGTTGAAGTGTGGGGGAATACTTACAAGAACACAATTAATCCTCTGATTATATTAAAGAAAAGAGCAATGCGGATCATTCACAAGGTTGGTTTCTAGACCATACTCATAATCTGTTTATGCAGTCAAAGTTGTTAAAATATAGTAAATATAGTACAGCAATAGTCTTATACAAAGCATTCAACAAATTATTACCGCCTAACCTACAACGTTTTTTATAACTCCAGTCGAGCTTATGACTTGAGAGGTTTTCGATATTTTCATTGCCGAGAGCTCAAACACTGGTAAACGTTTCTGTGTGTCTGTATGTGGAGTGAAACTCTGGAACAAACTGGACTTACAACACAAGCAATGCCAAACTGTCCATCGATTCAAACTGTTATATAAACATCAGCTCTGGTCAAAATATAGAGATGAGGGTCTTTAATTTAAATTACTGTTGTCTCATAGTGTTAACAAGTGCTCAATGTTTCCTACCATCGTTGGTTTAATTTGTCTTTTACCATTATTGGTATTTTTCCATTACCTTGTTGGTATTGTTCATTTTCTTTACATTGTTGGTTTACTTTTTGTTACAATGTATAATTATTGTACATGTGGTAACGCCACCATGATATAACATTTGTATAATAATCCTTGAACAAAGTAACAGTGAAGCTGATTGTATTAAGCTCTGAATGGGGATCTGGGGGTGGGATTAAATCAGTTATCTTCTTCTTAGTTACATACTGTATATCTCTTCTTTTGTTGCCCATTGCCTGAAATAAATGAATGAATGAATGAATGAAATGAACCCAGCACATTTTCTCCAGTTTGGCTTTAACCAGATCCAAAAGCTTCAAGTGTCAGAACAGCCAAACAAATGAGACAAAAACGCAACAAAAAAGTGACTAAATGCACTGAAAAAGAAAGTGACGACAATGGGGCAAAAACGTGAGGGAAATGATCGATGAGTTTTGTAGGTCTTAGCTTTCAAATGCAGCGTTACCCTGACCTTTGACCCCAGGGTGTTTTAAAATGTAAATCCAGTTTCTGCCCAAACTCATTTTTTATTTGGAAAATGAGCTTTTTTCTGTGTTAATTTTCTTTTGACATTTTTCTTTTGGCTGTTGGTCATTAGGCTGTTAGAAGCTAATTGAAGAGCCAAAACTAATAAGTTTGAGATTTTTAAACTTTAAAAAATGTTCATCTCTAATATTTTTCCAGCCGTCCAAAAGCCACTAATGGAACATAAGGGTTAAAGTCAGTCTACAGGAGAGGACACGCTGTAGCAGAAAAAGGACAGCAGAGGGCAGCAGAGAGCGTGATATATGAGCCCAGAAACACTGCACTTTTAAAAGGAGCACTTACTTTATTTCTAATCACATTTAAAAACAGAGCACTGCCCAAAGTGCAAACAACGCACAAGAACTTTACTGAACGGAATAATCCAACAGAAATCTGCTACTAAAACAATCAACACAATGTAAAACAGAACAAAAAATAACATTTCCAGCTTGAGTTAAAGCCAAAGCAAAGAGGCAGCAGTATTAATGCAGATCTAAGTAGGACAAAAGCCTGATCTTACTTTAATGTTATTTTAGCAGTGAAATATTAGTATTGGCCCTGAGACTATTTCAGATGGAGGAGGGGCCGTCATGTCCCGGACTTTGTGAATGGCAAAGAAATACTTGAAAGCAAATATTTGTTGGGATCAAAGTGGGACATTAAGCCTGAAACTGAAGCTGATATATATTGAATGTTCTAACTTCCCCTGAGCCAATGAGCTGTGTGTGTTCAAACTGTTTTTAGACCCACAGCAGCGAGTCAAGAGGAGGAAAGAGTGATGCTGCCTTCAGATAACAAACCTGATAACTTCATCATGAAAGGATATGACATGTTTAAAGTGAACAGAAAACACAGAATAGGGGGTGGGGTTGTGCTATATGTTAATAACGGCATGCAGACAAAAGCTGTTGAAAATATGACTGTAACTATAGACGGCCTTATGGAATGTCTCACTGTGGAACTGTGTTTTGAAAAAAGAAAAAACATATTAATAAGTTGCATCTACAGCCTGGATCCAAAACTGACACTTTCACAGATTATATGGAGGGATTATTTTCACATTTGGGACAAAGGGAAGTGTTTCTTTGTGGAGATTTTAACATTGATTTACTGAAACTAAAAACTCACAGGCCCTCGGAAAATGTGTTAAATACTCTATACAGTCTATCTTTGTTTCCTAAAATAACCAGGCCAACACGAATAACTCCACACAGTTTCTCACTAATTGATAATATATTTACAAATGTTCTCAGCAAAGACCTTCCAAGTGGGATTCTAGTAACAGATATAAGTGATCACCTGTTTTTGTTCTGTATTACCTAAAAATAGGAAAACTAAAGATGAAAAAACTCATGTCACTAAATGTATCAGATTGTTAAATGATAACGTGCTAGACGCCTTTAAAGTCAGCTTAGCTGAAACAAACTGGAAATCTCTCTTGGAAGAAACCAATGTAGATGCAGCTTATAATATCTTCTTAAGAACTTTCATGACCCTCTA
Source organism: Neogobius melanostomus (assembly GCA_007210695.1). Taxonomy (NCBI): domain Eukaryota; kingdom Metazoa; phylum Chordata; class Actinopteri; order Gobiiformes; family Gobiidae; genus Neogobius; species Neogobius melanostomus. The sequence goes on along the minus strand of VHKM01000053.1, from coordinate 125,599 downwards.
TGACCTGCACTGCCCAAAAACAGAACGCAATTGTAAAAAGAAAAAGATAATGAGTCCCTGGATGATACGGGTTTAGCAAATGCATGTAAGAAAAAGAATTCACTATACAAAGTCTTTCTAACAAAAGAACAACTGAATCTGAAAATAAGTAAAAAGATACAAAAACAAACTTAATATAATAAAAAACTGCAATTTTTTCCCCACAGTGCCCTAAAAAAATAAGACAAACACTAAAGCTCTCTGGTGTAACATAAATGATGTACTTCGAAGGACTCCAAAAGGAAATGTATTACCACAGAGCTTTATGTTAAATGGTCAGAAAATGTAAAATTGAAATGAAATTGTGAGTGAGTTCAATAAGTACTTCATAAGCATAGGACCTCAATTATCCTCCTCAATAACTCCACCATGCACACATTATAATTATGACTGTGTCCAGGAAAACCCAAATACAATGTTTCTTACGCCAACAACAGGACAAGAAATAACTGATATAGTTAGAAATGTCATAAATAAGAAATCCTTGGACTGTGACGAGGTAGATATGAGTATTGTTAAACAGGTCATCCATCACATCGTCACCGCTATCCCATATTTTTAATTTGTCTTTCAAAACTGGTACATTTCCAGATTTAATGAAAATGGCTAAAGTTATTCCCATCTATAAAAAGTGACAAAACTCAATTCTCTAATTACAGACCTATCTCAATACTCCCTCAATTCTCTAAAATATTAGAAAAGCTCTATACAACTCGACTAGATCATTTATAGATAAATACAATATTTTAAATGACAGTCAATATGGCTTTGTAAAAGCAGATCTCCAGCTCTCGTGTTAATGGAACTTATAGAGGAAATCACAAATAATATCGACAAGAACAAGTATTCAATAGGTATTTTCATCGATCTTAAAAAGGCTTTGACACTATGGATCACAATATACTCCTGAACAAACTACAAAATATGGGATAAGAGGTATTGCTTTCAACTGGATTGAATCCTACTTAACAAACCGTAAACAGTTCAAATGGGGCAGTGCAGATCCATGTGTGATACCCTAGTGTGTGGGTCCCCCAGGGATCGGTGCTGGGACCTAAACTATTTTTATTATATATCAATGATTTGTACTTGGTTTCCAAGAAGCTTAAACTGGTCCTTTTTGCAGATGTTACAACAATCATACTCTCAGGTCAGACTTACAGCAAATGTGATCGAGATTACAGAAGAAATTGATAAATTGAAAGTTTGGTTCTGCGTAAACAAACTGTCTCTAAACATTACGAAAACCAAAGCAATGTTCTTTGGAAATCGTGTAATGAATCTACAATTACAGTTAAAATTGGCAACAAAACTATTGAAAGAGTCTATGAACAACATTTCTTGGTGTAACACTCGATCATAAAATCAGCTGGAAACCTCACATCATAAAAATTAAAACTAAAGTTGCATCAGCTCATCAATATCAGGCTCACATTACACTGATACAAATGTAAAGTGGAGCTTATTATTTACATTTTCTCCATTTTAACATTAATGTTTAAGAAACAGCGGGTGAACCGGACAATATTTACCAGTTCATCACTGCACAGAAACACACACGAGAGAGAGAGAGAAATAGATGAGCTCGTCCTGAGACTTACACGAGTTAAAGTTAAAGAGCGGCTCCAGATGAGAAGGATATTATTAGCCTTTAACTGCATTTACATCGTGCTTTTCTTCCCCGTGTTGTTGTTAGCGCTCAGAAAGTTAGCTAGCTAGGCAGTGATAAAGTGAAACAGTGAAGCTGCTTTGAGAGAGAGAGAGCCCCGCGCTCTGAAAAACAGCAGCTCTGAGTCTTAATTTTAATCACGGCTTGATTTTCAATCCTTCAAAATGACGGACGGCCTTTGAAATTTTCGGTCAAAGCTTAAAATATTGCGTAAATAACGGAGAATTTTCGGTTAATGTAACGTCTGCTTGAGCCATTGTTTAAAGTTCAGAAAAAGGCAATAAGAATAATCCATTTAGCTGGATACTGTGATCACACTAATCCATTATTCTTTAAATCAAAAACAATGAAATGTGAGGACCTTACTGAATTTAAGATGCTCAAATCATGTTCAAAGACTCACAAAAGTCACTTCCTGAGAGTTTACAAAATATGTTCTGCAAACGAGAAGTCAAATATAGCCTGAGAGATAAGATGAGCTTCAATAAACAAAACTCCAGAACAACCATGAAAAGCATCTGAGACGAGCTGTAGAAATATGGACACATTTAGATGAAAGTATTAAAATATGTAAAAACCTGGTACATTTTAAAAGTTTACAAAGAATTATTATTTATTAAATACGAACAATTATTGTGAGTGTTGTAGTATATTCTTTGTTGTTTCTTTATTTTGCAGTTGTTGTTTTTTATTATTGTTCCTTATTTGTTGTTGCCTTATGTTCCCTTGTTTATGATTTGTTTATGATTTGTTTATGATTTGTTTATGATTTGTTTATGATTTTTTATGATTTGTTTATGATTTGTTTATGATTAGTTATCGTGTATTACGTTCCTTGCTTTGATTGTTAATGTAAACATTATTGTTTTTCATTTTGGGGTGGCACTTATAACCTTTTTGCTTCGGCCCACTCCCTGTGAGCAACTCACTGCTCAATAAATAAAGTCAATAACAGGTGCTCTCCTTATTGTGGGAAATACCAAACATGACGACATGAGAAAAGCTTTGAGCTTTCCACACGACAGAGAGCGGCGAGTAAAGGGACAAAGTATAGATGGATAATTGATTAAGTCTAACCTAAAACAATAAAGTAAATGAAACTTATCAAAATCAACTATAGGTTTAAACTCTCTTTTATAAGACTGACAAACTAATGTAAATGAATAGTGTGGTAAACATACTGTACCTGTGTACATTATGTATGTTTGTATAAACCTGTGTAGAGAATGTTTATATATCTGTGTTTTATCAGACTGGATCATTTGGATGAATTTACTGAAGCTGAGACGCTGCAGGTGAACAGGGAAACAACTCACATGTAGAGAAAGACTTCAGCTGTAGATTAGTCACATAAACATGAGGAGGAAATGTCTCACAAGTTTTCCTTTGTTTTATATTAAAATAATGCTTTTTATTTAAAACAGCTTTTTTGTTATAAGTAAAGGTAATTCCACCAGTGCCCAGTAGAGGGCGCTGCAGGATTAAATATAACCCACTTAAATAGAGCAGAGTATTTAGTGAATATATTCCTTTGAGTTATATGAGTAATTCCACATGTGCCCAGTAGAGGGCGCTGCAGGATTAGCTGTAAACATGTGAAACATCCAGAGTATTTTTAAAATGTCTCAGTTTCTTTGAATCGTATCTGGGTGATTTACATGACGTGCATATATGAGTGTTTTATTTCTTTTTTAAATATTTTGATCTTTTCATTACATGTATCACTTTATTCTACAAAACCTATTTATTTTAAACACATTTTCATCACATTTCAATAATAAATATTGTTTTTATGTTTTCACATCTCAAACCCCTAAAATGTCAGGTGTTGCAACCGTCCGAGCAAATGATTAGACTAATAAAGCTTCTGAAAATGGTATTTTCAGGATAACAATTTAAAGTCTAGTAATAAAACTGAATAAGGGCTCCGTTAACACTTTTGTGGTTCCGGAATGTTAGGGGTTGGCAACCTTGTTTTTATGTTAATATAAGATGTTGGGAACATATTTCATGAATAAGCCACTCGCGTATCGCGTTAGTCTGTTTTTTATTGAAGAAATAAGAAGAGAATGTTTACCAAAAAGTCACACCTTCAGTCATGCACTATCTGTCAGATAAAATGAAATATCTTCAATATAAAATAAGATTTTCTCATGAAATTTGCACTGTATGTGTAGTTTGACATGATGTCACGTCACAGGAAATCTTTGCTTTATAGGTTTAAAAATAAACTAATTATGTCAGTTTTTTCATAGTGGGAACAAGATGGTCGCTGTAACTGAACTGGCTGATACTCAGTTTGATTGTTGTATCTTCATAATTATACCAGATTTTCTGAATTAATTGACACTGTATATAGACTATATCAACCTCATGCAGTGTGCAACATTTCATGTTCATCGGTTAATGCATAAATAAATTACATGACATTTAATTGGTGACCTGCTGTGCCTTATACCCCTGCACGCTCCCTGAGGTCAGCAGATCTGTGCTTGCTGGTTGTTCCCAAAACAAAAGGAAAACCAGAGGCGACGGCTCTGTCGCTGTTGCTGGTCCTAAACTGTGGAACGCACTGCCCCTGCACCTTAGACAGAGTCTCTTGTTCTTTTTAAATCCTCTCTTAAAACGCACCTTTTTTACTTGGCTTTTAACACAACCTGAGAAGTTTGACTTTTGAATGTTTTGTATTTGTATTTTTTACTGTTCATTTGTTTATTAATGTCATTTTTACTGCTGTGTTCAGCACTTTGGTCGACGTTGTTGTTTTTAAAGTGCTTTATAAATAAAGTTGGATTGGATTGGAATGTTAACCGAAATGGCTCATTTTCACACATGTACTGTTGTCACATAAAATGAAATATCTTCAGTATAAAATAAGATTTTCTCATGAACTTGGCATAGTATGTGTGGTTTGATGTGATACTATCAACTCTCAGGAAATGTTGGCCTTACAGGTTTGAAAATAAACAAAATATGTGAGTTTCTTTGATTGAAGAAACAAGATGGCCGCCGTAACTGAAATGACTGGTGTTCAGTGAAATTGTAATATCTTCAAAAGTATACCAGATTTTCCTAAAAAAAATCTCACAGTATATATAGTTAATCAACCTACAGTTGTGTAGAAAATGTAATCTTTATGCATTAATGTATGCTGTTTCTGAAGGTGGTCGATCGGTCATTGGCACAATATCACCAATAATCTGCCTCTGACCAGTTGTAGCTGTGACAAAATATAGAGTCAAATGATCACACATCACACATGACAGGTTTATGCATAAACACAGTGTAAGAATATGATCTGAACAATGTGTACTCTAAGTAAAAATATAAAATACAGAATGCATTAAAGGATTATTCTTAATTAATACATGAAATATAGAACTTATTTATAGTCACAAGTATCATCAGCTTTTAGAGTGTTTTGATGAATTCTCCCATGGCGTCCATATCCACCTGTGCATCTCACATGATTTGCTTCTGCATTTTGCTTTGTTACAGCAGTTGCACTGGCATTGGGTTATTTTAATACATATACCTGGAATTATCATTAAAACAAACACAGAACTATGTTCATATCTTTGGAGAATGGTCAAACGGTTGAGCGGTAGAAGAGCGCTATATAAGTCGAGTCCATTTACCATTTAAATGATGAAAACCACACAATGTGCACAGTATTTGTGGTATTTGTGGCTTTATGATGGGGGTGAACACTTGACTGTGGGCCACTGCTGCCCCCTACGGTGTTGGTACCTCCTTTGGAACAGAGGCTGCTTTGTTTTCCCATGCATTGCTCACTGCACTCTTCCTTAGATTGAGTTGAGTGCACTACATTGTGGGATCCTGTTTTTATGATGGACTAATCTCTGTCTCCAGGTGTTAACTGGCTAGAAATAAACTTTGATTTTGACCTGTGGAAACATTTTCTGTAGTTTTGCCCCTACTCCAGACATATAGGGAGTAGCCATACCCTTTCTGCTAAGCTCTGTTAAGTTTCTGTCTTGTTTAGTTTAGTTTTTTTTTTTTTTACTTTTGGGCCCGTTGAGCTTCAGTACAAGGACTATCTTGGTTGTGAGGGCCTCGTGGATATAGAATTCAGCAGTCTCTGTCTCACTGCTGTTACAGACGTAGAACACCATCGGCAAATGTCACATACGGCCAACTGGGCAACATCATACCAGGGGTCACAATATGGGGCCTATGGGAAGCAATTATACACAATATGGGACGCAACCACACCACACCACACCGTGTCCCCGGCTCACATTAAATATGGTACGGGTTCGGTCCGGGTTCGGTGCTGATCCGGTCCGGGTTTGCCCCAAACTACCACTCACAGTGAGTCTGGCTGACACTGTGGCTCCGCCAGCTCTGGCGCCAGATGCTGCGCCAGGAACAGAAACGGCCCTCGCGAGAACAGAAGTGCACGTGAGTTTCGCTCTTGGTGCGAGTTCACCTGATAAATAGCCCCGTGTAAAGGTAGTTTTTGTAAACAAAATCCGTAGTTGCCAGAACAACGACTTTCCCCAGTGAAGTGGAAGCTTTAAACACACTAGTGCCCCTGTGTCACTGGTAATGGAGAAATGTTTACATTTCCGACGTTACACGCGTGTACAGGCGGTAAACGAGACCAAATAAGTAGTGAGCGGACACATTTTATTTTGAAATATACCGGATCTTCTTTTCTCACGAGACCTGACTTCCTGTTTGGCTCGTGTAGATACCTATTTCATCTACGGAAGCACACATGGCTACTCTTTGATTCAAATCATTCACTTCATCATAAACTAGGAGTGATTAGGATTCTAACAGTCTGTGGGAACCTTAGACAGTACTCTATCAAAGTTCAAAGTCCAATAAGTCAAAAAACAAGGCAAACAGGTTACAGAGCCTCGGAGAAAGGGCGTGGCTACTCCCTATATGTCTGGAGTAAGGGAAAACTACAGAAAATGTTTTGACAGGTCAAAATCAAAGTTTATTTCTAGCCAGTTAACACCTGGAGACAGAGATTAGTCCATCATAAAAACAGGATCCCAGTCACAGGCAGAACAATGTAGTGCACTCAACTCAATCTAAGGAAGAGTGCAGTGAGCAATGCATGGGAAAACAAAGCAGCCTCTGTTCCAAAGGAGGTACCAACACCGTAGGGGGCAGCAGTGGCCCACCGTCAAGTGTTCAACCCCATCATAAAGACACAAATACTGTGCACATTGTGTGGTTTTCATCATTGAAAGCTCAACTGCTTGACCATTCTCCAAACATGTAAATATAGTTTCATGTTTGTTTAATGATGTATTAAAATAACCCAATGCCAGTGCAACTGCTGTAACAAAGCAAAATGCAGAAGCAAATCATGTGAGATGCACAGGTGGATATGGACGCCATGGGAGAATTCATCAAAACGCCCTAAAAGCTGATGATACTTGTGACTATAAATAAGTTCTATATTTCATGTATTAATTAAGAATAATCCTTTAATGCATTCTGTATTTTATATTTTTACTTAGAGTACCCATTGTTCAGATCATATTCTTACACTGTGTTTATGCATAAACCTGTCGTGTGTGATGTGTGATCATTTGACTCTATATTTGTCACAGCTACAACTGGTCAGAGGCAGATTATTGGTGATATTGTGCCAATGGCCGATCGACCACCTTCAGAAACAGCATCAAACTAACCATTCAAACATCAGTACCACCGAAACAATGTTGGCGAGGAATGTTGGTCACAGAGTGTGAATATTTCTGAGGGGCAAAGCTTTTATGTGCTGAATTCTCTTTTTATAGTATAATTAGACTCAAATTCAAGTTCATGTAATTTCTTCATACATTAATGTATGAAGATTAAATTTTCTACACAACGTTAGGTTGATTAAAGGTCCTATATCATGCAAAATCGACTTTTTGGAGTTTTTAACCATGTTGTTATGCTATTTCCTCATCAAAAACACCCCCAGAGCGGTTTCTGAGCTGTTCCTTCCGTTCCCTTGTGTCGTCACAAAGGAACGGAAGTGCTCTACGTCTGTAATGTAATGCCTTACGGCCTGGTTTTTATTTATAAAACAGCTTTTTTGTTGTTGTTGTTGTTGTAAGAGAGCAATAAAGAAAAAGAAGAAAAAAAAAAAACCTCTCCGTCTCCGTCCGTCTGTGCTTTCCCGTGACAGTAAGCAAGCGCTCCCGTGGCCGGAGGGTGCATTGTTTGTGAAGACGGAGCTCTTTCTAACCTACTCTGGACACGCCTGTTCATTTTGCTTACGATAATGTCACGGATGCGCGTTTGGCTCTATTAGATCCTTGTTTTGGCTACGAGAGGAACAGGACTATTCAACCTTCCTAAAGAAGAGTGCACTCGCCAGAAGTTGGAATTTCTTTCTGGGATTCAGCGACTTTATCAACCAACCTGATGGATGCTCGGTGAACCTTGGCCAGAATCAAAGTGGATTCACTTTTATAACCAACGCATTCTCATAACCCGATGGGGAGGCCAGACTGAGCGGTGAGTCAATCAAAACGCGTGTTAGCGTGTGTGTTAGCGTGTGTGTTAGCGTGTGTGTGTTAGCGTGTGTGTTAGCGTGTGTGTTAGCCATTTATGAAACTGCTTTGCACATGTCAACTCCTTATAACTGCATTATGTGAAGTAACTTCACTTTTTGCAGCGATATTTAATTTATAATACTGCAAATGTGGAATGAGCGGAGAGAGGGGCGGAGTTAACTGAATCGAAGCGTCTTGTCTTCCGGGTAGGGAAAATACCCCCAAAAATACTTATATTTCTCTCAAAAATGAGTACTGCATAGTGATCAGTGTTGGGTAAGTTACTTTTAAAAAGTAACTTTTCTCATTACTCGTTACTTCTTTTAAAAAGTAACCTGTTACTTTACTTAGTTACTCTCTAAAGAAAGTAACTTATTACGTTACTCGTTACTTTTACGTTACTTTTGTGTTACTTTTATGTTGCTCGACTTTGTTCCTAAATGTGTTATGGAAGTTCTACTATTAAGGACATAACAGCAACGTGCTGTTGCTTCTTTGGTGACAGTATAGTTTTACGAGCCTACATTTCTCTGACATTTGAGGCAAATAGAGAGGGAGAGAGGAAAGAGGCGAGCCGCTTTCCTCTCTCCCTCTCCTGGATATTATTTCAATACGTGTGGGTTTGGAGTGTGTAGTAGCCTACCTGTCTGTCCAGCGATCATGTCATGATAAAATCCACTTAAAAACATGTTTGTAATCCAGTGCGTCCTTTATTTTAATCGCGCACGTGTTTCCATATGATTCCTCTGATCCGAATGCCTGGGCTCGGGAAAGGCATTTCAAACCGCTGCTGCTCCTCTTTCCAGGCAGTGTCTCCGAGTGGTTATGATGTTCCAAATTCAATACATTTTTCGCGAATCTGTGTTTTTACTCCTCCGGCCTCCTCAGGCGCTCTGAACAGCGGGTGCGCATTGCCGCTGATTCCCACAGCTCCAAGGCACCTGCCGCCAGCACACTCATCACCCGCACATGTGCGCGCACTTACATTGACAATACACAGGAATCAACCGCACCGATGTATTATCAGTTTGCATTCAACCCTCAATAGCGTCACGTTGCTTCGTTCAGATGCGCATCGAAAAAAATAAAGTGATTCAATATAATGCTTTTAATTTGGGTGATTTATCACGGGCACGGGTGGGTAACGGGTAAAATGTTAACGGGTCGGGCGGGTACGGATTTAACTCTTGATATAATCACGGGTTTACGGGCGGGTAAGTGCTGTAGCGGATGGGTGCGGGTGGGTACGGGTCTCCAAAAATGGACCCGTGCAGGACTCTGCACAGTGTACACCTTACACTTACATTCTTCCCCTTAGTCTCAACAAGTTCGAAGTAGTGAGAATACCTCCATCCCTCAAATGTTAGCCTCGTTGTTGGCTGATTTTCGCTTGCCATTGTCGCTCGTCGTCTTTTTGGCTCCACCACCTGCGGCCAGCCTCTGACTGTCTCTCATGCGGAGTGAGAACTCGCGCGCGCGAGTCGTGTGCGCAAGCGCCCAGCAGATGACTGTCACGGTGACATCTGCCCATAGTAAACAAAAAGTAACGTTGCGGCGGATTGAAAAATAAACGGCATTACGTTACTAAATTGACGGTAGCTAACGCGTTACTCTACTTTTTTCCCTGAGAAAGTAGTTTCGTTAGTGTAACGCGTTTCTTTGTAACTCGTTACACCCAACACTGATAGTGATAGAGGTACAATATATCATATATATGCCTATACTTTACTTTGGAATGGCTAAAATAGCAGGATACAGATCCTTTAACTATATATACTGTGAGATTTTTTTCAGAAAATCTGGTATACTTTTGAAGATATTACAATTTCACTGAACATTTCAGTTACGGCGGCCATCTTGTTTCTTCAATCAATGAAACTCACATATGTTGTTTATTTTCAAACCTGTAAGGCCAAAATTTCCTGAGAGTTGATAGTATCACATCAAACCACACATACTATGCCAAGTTCATGAGAAAATCTTATTTTATATTGAAGATATTTCATTTTATGTGACAACAGTACATGTGTGAAAATGAGCCATTTCGGTTAACATTCACCAATTAAATTTCATGTAATTTACTTTATGCATTAACCGATGAACATGAAATGTTGCACACTGCATGAGGTTGATATAGTCTATATACAGTGTCAATTAATTCAGAAAATCTGGTATAATTATGAAAATACAACAACTGAACCGAGTATCAGCCAGTTCAGTTATGGCGGCCATCTTGTTTCCACTATGAAAAAACGGACATAATTAGTTTATTTTTAAACCTATAAAGCAAAGATTTCCTGTGACGTGACATAATGTCAAACTACACATACAGTGCAAATTTCATGAGAAAATCTTGTTTAATATTGCAGATATTTCATTTTATCTGACAGATAGTGCATGACTGAAGGTGCGACTTTTTGGTAAACATTCTCTTCTTATTTCTTCAATAAAAAACAAACGAACGCGATACGCGAGTGGCATATTCATGAAATATGTTCCCAACATCTTATATTAACATAAAAACAAGGTTGCCAACCCCTAACATTCCGGAACCACAAAAGTGTTAACGGAGCCCTTATTCAGTTTATATTACTAGACTATATTACTTTACTCTTAAAATACACCATTTTAAAACACTCCCAATTTTAAGCTGGTAATACTTTTACTAATTTATTATATTTATTTATCTATTGCTTTATTTACTGTAAATCTAAAGTCTTAAGTCTAAAGGAAAATAACAGAAATTAATTACAAGGATTTTTTTTTTCAACCAGGACTCACTCAGGACAGTATTAGATCAAGCCAGTTAACCAGAGCTAAACCAGGATTAATTGAGAATAGAATCAGAACCATCAATAAAAAAGCAAATGGCTCATATGAACATGGACTAAGCTAAAGTTGCACATATTTACTCCAAAACTAAGACAGACAAAATAAAGTCTAAAACCAACCAAGACCACACCAGTCAAGTCTGGTCTTGCACCAGATACTTTTACTTCCAATTTATAGACACTTTGCCTTTTCACAATTGAACCCACTTTTTGCACTGTTACTGAACAAACTGCAGGGCTATTGAAGCTGCAGCACTTTTTGCAGTGTACTGTATCATGTTAGCAATCCAAACTAAACACAAACACTGAGCAGGCAGGTCGTGTCTGACCTGTTTCTTGCTCCATTACTCTACTGTCCTCATTCTGGTCTCTGTCCCTCTCTGTGTCATCTCTCCCTCTTTGTGCTAATGAGCAAATATCATTCAGAATCACATACATATTGTAAAATATTATGTTTCAGTTAAAAAAAGTTCTTACAGTTATATTATATACAGTATATTGTAATCCTTGTTTTAAAAATGCCTAATTTCTTCAATAATGCATACGGGTAATATTATTATCACTATCATTCTAGACTATTTTCTTACCTTACCTGAGGACAATTGCTCCATGTCTGTGCTGTCCCTCCTGCCATCTCTCCCTCTCTGTGCTATAAATCCATCAGAGCAATTATTAAAAACTATATACTGTAGTATTATAAATATATGAAACTGTACTTTGTTGTTCTCTCACCTGGGTTGCCTTCCTGTCATTTTTTGAAAAAGCACCTGATGTCCATGGTGGCAAGTCACTAAAAATATGCATTATGTTATAAAATTAAGCAAGATTGTAATTAATTACAATAGATAAATGAAGCCCCATACGTTTCCACATATTGTTCATAAAACAAGGCTAATTACTTTTCTCAAGAACGAAACACAAGTAGTGGCACCTTATGATCGCAGCATCAGGACTAATGCTAATGCTAATGCTAATGCTAATGAATGTAAACACTAGTCACGAGGGAAAGCCCTGCGAGCCCATTAGTCCATCATAAAAACAGGATCCCAGTCACAGGCAGAACAGTGCAGTGAGCAATGCATGGGAAAACAAAGCAGCCTCTGTTCCAAAGGAGGTACCAACACCGTAGGGGGCAGCAGTTCAGAGTCACAGCACGTACTTTTTGCCACGTACCCGGAAGTGTGGCTGTGAGCAGTGTGAGCAGCGTGTGAGCAGTGTGGCAGCTAACATTTTTGCGGAGTCCTGTTGAGAGGGAGCAAAATGCCAAAACCGACAAAAACAGAGGCGAAGCAACAGGCAGATTCGGCGGCGGATGAGGATTACGTGAGCCTCAGTCGAGTCACGGAACTCATGGAGCAGCAGAGGGTCATGTTCAGGGAATTAATTCAACAACAACAGGAGAACTTCAAGGGATTCATTAAACTCATCATGGAATCAACAAACACCTGTATGGATTTACAGATTAAGGACATTCAAGAGCTAAAAACAAGCCTGCAGTTCATGCAAGGTGAGGTGGACACTCTGAAAGAAGGAACATTGAAACTCACTGAGCGCACAAACACAACACAAAACGATCTTTATAAAGTATGTGACAATCTGCATATTATCACGGACAAACTGGAGTATCTGGAGGGACAGAGTCGCAGAAACAACCTGGTCTTTGAGGGAGTGTTGGAGACGCCTGGGGAGACCTGGGCTGACGCAGAAGAGAAAGTTAAACAACTACTGAGGGAGAAGCTACAACTACATCACACGGTGGAGGTGGAGAGGGTTCACCGCGTAGGGAAGCCTGACGGCGGGAGAGACTGGCCGAGACCCATCATCGCCAAACTACTGCGTTGGAAGGATCGCGTAGCAATCCTGCAGCGCTAAACACCTCAAAGGAACCAAAATCTACATGAACGAGGACTACACGGAATCCATCCAAAGGAAGCGAAAAGAGCTGATGCCGGAGCTGAGAGCTGCCAGGGAAAGGGGGGAGATTGCCTTCCTGCGCTATGATAAACTCATTGTACGTCCGCGCACCAGTACACCAAATCAAGTATAAACACCGGGAAAAGCGTATGGATTTTGGTATGTAAAAGCACATAATTTCACATGTCCTGTAATACATATAGTTCTATAGGAAGCATCGACTTGGACCTTTCATTAAGGAGAATTGCTGAAGCAAATAACCAGGATTTTACATTATCACAATATGACTTACAGAACACTGAGATCGACATCGACCCTGAAAATAACTTCTTTACTAGAACTACTAATGACTGTCAATATTATACAGAGGATCTTTACAACTATAGTTATAAAGTAATGGAAAATAAGACTATGGCATTGGATGATGTACTTGAATGCCTTACTGTAGAAATTACAAGACAAAAAAGAAAAATATTATTGTAAGTTGTATTTATAGAACACCTGGCTCTGATATAGATGTTTTTTCTAATTGTATGGAGGAGCACTTTTCAGGTTTAAATCATAAAGTCATGTTTGTGGGGGGAGACCTTAACATCGATCTGTTAAATCCATATAAACATAAAAAGACGGACGAATTTATAAATACTTTATTTAGTATAGGTCTGTTTCCTCTAATAACTAAACCGAGTAGAATCACAACCCATAGTGCAACTTTGATTGATAACATTTTCTCAAATGAAATAGATAGTGATACAGTCAGTGGATTAATGATAAATGATATTAGTGATCACCTGCCAGTTTTTGTATTGTACAAAAATGGATATTTAAATATTGATGATGAAAAAATGTATTGGTTTAGAAGGGTAAAAACAGAAAAAACTATTGAGGTATTTAAAAAGGAACTATTAGCTCAAGACTGGAGTATTGTATACAGAGAGAATGACACTAATAAGGCATATGATGAGATTACGCGAATATTTCATAAAGTATATGACAAAAATTGCCCAATGAAGAAATATTGTAAAAACAGAAAGTGTAAAGAAAACCCATGGATGTCTAAGGGATTACTAAATGCATGCAAGAAAAAAAATTCACTCTACAAAAAATGTATTAATGATAGAACAAAAGAAGCTGAGGATAAATATAAGAAATATACAAATAAACTGACAGGTATCATTAGAAAATGTAAACAGGATTATTATAATAAGTTGTTAGATAGCAATAAGAATAATATTAAAGGTTTATGGAATATCTTAAATAGTATAATTAGAAATAAACCAAGAACGATTAATTATCCAAAATATTTCAAAGATGAGGATAACACTTTAAATAATATGAATGAAGTAGTCGATACATTTAATAAATTCTTTGTAGATGTTGGACCGAATCTTGCTGCAAAAATTGCAAATGTTGAGAACTATAATTGTGAACTGATAGACACAAATCCTCTGTCCATGTTCCTCAAACCTGTGGAGGAAAAGGAGATACTGGACATTGTTAAAGGGTGTAAAAATAAAACCTCGACAGATTACCATGACATGGATATGAAAACTTTAAAAACTGTTATTGAAAGTATCTCTAAGCCGTTAACATACATCTGTAACCTGTCGCTGCAAACTGGACAATTTCCTGAAAGTATGAAAGTAGCAAAAGTGATTCCTCTGTTCAAGGCAGGAGATAAACATCTCTTCACAAACTACAGGCCTGTTTCCCTTTTACCGCAATTCTCAAAAATCTTAGAGAAGGTTTTTAACTCTAGACTTGACAGCTTTATTGAAAGGTGTAATTTACTCTCGGACAATCAGTTTGGTTTTAGGAATAATCACTCAACCTCACACGCTCTCTTTGATATAATTGAAGAAATAACTAATGCTGTAGATAACAAGAAATATGCCATAGGGTTATTTATTGACCTGAGTAAAGCGTTTGATACAATAAACTATGATATACTAATTAATAAACTAGAACATTATGGGATTAGGGGGTAGCTCTTCAGTGGGTTACCAGTTATTTAAAAAATAGAAAACAATGTGTGAAAATAGGTGATTATCAGTCGAGTTGTCGACTAATTGTGTGTGGTTTACCTCAAGGTTCCATTCTGGGCCCAAAATTGTTTAATATGTACATTAACGACATTTGTAAAACGTCTCAAGTACTTAAATGTATCTTGTTTGCTGACGATACAAATATTTTTGCATCAGGTGACGACTTACAGCAACTGTGTCGGATTGTTAACTTGGAACTCAAAAGTGTCAATAAGTGGTTCAAACAAAATAAATTATCTCTAAATCTGAGTAAAAGCAAAATGATGATATTTGGCAACTGTAATTCCAATGCTCAGGAAGCAATTCAGATAGAGGGTGTTGTCATAGAGCGAGTGCATGAAATCAAATTCCTTGGTGTTATTATAATGACAGAATTACTTGGAAATCGCACATTAAATATATATCTACGACAATTTCTAGAAGCATTGCAGTAATAGCAAAAGCAAAGCACATTTTAAACATCAAAGCTCTACATATCTTATACTGTTCTCTGATTTTGCCATACTTATATTATTGTACTGTGGTTTGGGGTAGTACTTATAAAAACACATTAAAACCAATAGTATTGTTGCAAAAAAGAGCTATCTGAGTAATTCATAAAGTTGGGTTTTTGGAACACACAAACTTATTATTTTTAAAATCAAAGATCATGAAGTTTTGTGACATTGTTGAGTTCCAAACTGTACAGATGTTATACAAAGCAAGATACAAACTGTTACCAGGCCAAATACAAAGAAGGTTCCAAGAACGTACTGGTCGTTATGAATTACGTGATGAATTAAACTTTAGGACTCAGAAACATAGCTCAACTTTGAAAAGTTTTAGCCCAACAGTTAATGGTGTACAATTGTGGAATAAACTGGAAATGGAGTTGAAACGAAGTCCAAACATCAACCTGTTCAAATACAAACAAAAGACTTTTGAAATATACAGAGAACAAGAAATGTGTTGCCACTAGGAGGCGCAGTAGGATCAATTATGTGTGTTTCCTCTATAATCAAGGAAGAGTGTTGCTGCTTGGAACGGTTGTCATTCTATTGCTCAAATTTACAAATTGAGAATTAGGGTAGGCAAGTTATGAATCTGTTGAGAGGGACCCTCCCAACGGGCTCAAAACCTTGTCTCTTAATGCACCACTCAGCATAGGAACATCATCTACAAAATCAGCTGTTAGGGCAGCTGGGTGGGGGTTTGTTGATGGGGAGTTACTGCCCTCTTCAACTGGCCCGTTCTACACCCTGGCTTTTTAATGCACCACACTATGCAGGGCTTACATCATACTTCACATATAACTCAATTAAACAAATATAATAATAATGATAATTAAATTAAATTATATTGAGGATGGTAATGACAACTGGGAAGTAGCAAGATCTCAGAATATAATATGTATTAAAGCACCTTTATAACTTAAAAGTAGCACATTCTTTTGTTCTTTATTTTGCTGTTGTTTTTTATTTTATTCTTCATTATTTATTGTTACTTTGCCCTATGTTCCTTTGTTTATGATTTGCTACCTTGTAAATATTAAATGTAATGTTATTATTTTTATTTGGGGTGGGCGCTTATAAGCCTTTGGCTTCAGCCCACTCCCTTTGAGCAGGTTAACTGCTCAAACAAATAAAATAAATTATTTGTGTTTAAATGCCTCAATAGTCTTGCTCCGTGTTATCTGTCCGACCTGCTCGTGTCATACTCCCGACACGTTCGCTGCGATCGTTGGACCAATCGCTGCTTATGGTTCCTCGGACCCATCGCAAACTCAGAGGAGACCGAGCTTTTTCTGTGGTTGGTCCCAAACTGTGGAATGAGCTGCCTCTGTGTATTAGACAGGCTGACTCCCTTCCTGTTTTTAAATCATGCCTTAAGACGCATATGTTCTCTTTGGCATTTAACTAGTTTGGAATTGACTTTTACTGTTCAAATCGTCCTCTTATGCCACTGTATATGTGTATATTTGATTGTATTTTATATTTTTATTTTTGTACGGCACTTTGGTCAACTCTGTTGTTTTTATTAGTGCGTTATAAATAAATTGGATTGGATTAGATTGGATTTATTGTAATAATGAACCCAGTTTATTTATTTGTACTAATTAAATTTTACATTTTAAGTGAAATAATGTGAAATTAGGTCTTTCTTTTGTATGCTTTGTTGTTCCAAGCTTTACAAAATTAAACTCATTCATTTTCATTGTTTTTTTTTTTTTGCTTTTGAGCATCGATTAAAAAAAAGTATTAGGTATTATCAGGTCCATAAGAGAACCTCACTGAATTCCATTGAGTCTTGAAGAAATAAAGGTTAATAAAAATTTTAAAAAAGCGTTATAATCAGTGCTGGTGTACTGTAAGCTTAAGTCTACACGATTATACGTAATTCACACCTGGCTCTCAGAAGTAATCTTATTGATTAAAAAACTATCATTATTTTTCCTAACCTATTTTCCCATTATATTCAGGACACTGATGCTGGAAGTGCAAACAACATGGCACCAATCATGATGGGAGTGTACGTGACTCTACATGAAGAAAGAGATGAAGATGATGACCCAGAGGATGTTGGTGTGATGGACATAAAACAGATTAAGCTCTTCCCAGAAGATGGTGAAAGACTGTTGTGGAGTGGAGGAAGCTGTGCAGGAAGAAAAGGAAGGAGGAGGTGGAGCTGACCAGTGCAGGACACCACGCTCTGAAACAGGGACAAACCCAGGAGGCGCTGCACTGTTTCAGAGGCTCAGAGGAGACTGAAGGCAGCCAGGTTTCCTCCGGGTGCTGTGGTTTTCCCGACCTCCAGGTCATGTTGGCCCACAGTGGCAGCACGGCTCAGTCGCATCGGCTAAGGACTAACACCAGAACACTATTTTGTTGTACGCTTGTACATTGACAAATAAAGCACTTACTTACTTATTTACTTATAACGATTTAAACTTTACACAGTCATCGAACTTTACTCCATGGTAGTATGTTCACTCTTCAAAATCAGAACGGTAGTAGTATCTCACTTCATTCATAAAGTATCCCGGGTTCTTATGCTGTATTCACGTGAACTGGGGCGCTTGTTTTCCCGAGATGGGACGTCATTGTCTCCAGTTGGTTTGTGTTAATCTCTCCTTACCCGAGTGCATTTTGTCCTATGTAACGCCTCATTTGAAAGCGAAGACCAACAAAACTGATCTAAATGGTCTTTTGCCTTGCATTGTTGCCGTGTCATCATTGGATTTTTGCCACTTTTTTGTTATGTTTTTCAATTTGTTGTCAGTATCTCAAAAGCTGGACTTTTGTTGTTGTTTTTTGTATATCACATAATTGTTCGTTTTGCTAGCATAAATGTTGGACATTTCTTCCGATACTGGGGTGAGCAGGTCGTTAGAGACGCTCTACTTCAAAGGTGTTTACCCACAGTTGTGTAAGGGTTGTAACGCAATCTGAACAGGCTCCTGACGCATGCTCTGATTACACGCTACAGAACAAGAAGGCCATGTCAGTGAGACTAGCTGATAGACAACGGTCGACACCATAATAATTCTGAACATGACATACAGTACAGATAATATACAAACACATAGACATAAACAACTGACTCACTGATAGGCAGTCACCTTCTCTGCGGAGAGAAATGCAAGACTAGGATAAAGGCAACGGTCGACGGAGGTCGGGACTTCACTTCTTCTCTTTCTCTGAAGTCACCAGCTGGTTATACTGCTTTGTAACTAGGAACAACGGCAATAAAGGCCTTTTCTTGAGACAACTTCCATCTCCAGTGTTTTTTTTTTGGCCATATCCAAATAACGGTTCTCGCGTGATACAAAAGAACTAAGTCCTTACAATTGGTGCAGAACCCGGGATATCTTCACGAGAATAATAATTATGTTTTTCTTTCCTCATCAGCGCTTTGAACGAGACAACATGGTGATCTCCTAATTGGACAGGCCAACCAGTAGCAGACGTGGGAGCCGCAGCCTGAGGAGGAGACCACTCAAAGGGGAAAGAGGCCTCAAAATAAGGTGAGCAGAAAACCTTTTCTAAATTTCTGCCACGCTCTGGCGTGTTATTTCCCTATATTTGAGTGGCCTCGCTCTTAAGGTTTGGTATATCCCTATGTTTAAATTGTTGACATACACTGATCAAAGGCAAGAGAAAGTGGAAAAAAAGTTGTTTGCCGTTCCTTCTTACAAGGACTCCTTTAGATAAGTTAAATCCGCAGGGGTCAGAGGCGTACCACTATATAAACTTGCGGAGGAGTTTTTAAATAAAATAAAATAAAAGATAAAAACTTTTTTTTTTAATTAAATAAAAATAAATAAATAAAAAGGAAAACATTATAATAAGTAAAAAATAAATAAAATAAAAGGGTTACAAAATGGATAATAAAGAAATAAAGGAAGGTGCAGCCCTAAATTATGAGATATTGCAACAAGTGTGCCCAAAATGGGTCGCAGCAGACCCAGAAACTGTGAGAGGAATTATGCTGAAGTTAATCAGGGAATGGATGCCAGGAAAATCTAACACCGATATTATAGTCAGAGTAGAGGACCTAGAAAAGTGGACGGAAAAAGCAAAGAAATATGGAATAATTACAGGGAAAAAAGGGCTTATACCAAGCCTAAAAACGATTCAAACATATAACAGGAC
The DNA here is from genome assembly GCA_007210695.1 of Neogobius melanostomus. Taxonomy (NCBI): domain Eukaryota; kingdom Metazoa; phylum Chordata; class Actinopteri; order Gobiiformes; family Gobiidae; genus Neogobius; species Neogobius melanostomus. The sequence continues at coordinate 105,937 of VHKM01000053.1, read as the reverse complement.
CATTGACAACAAGATACAGGGGCTTTTTGATCAAGAGCAAGATCCTACATTTTTCAAAGGGAGAATAGTACAAGACAAAGTTAAAAGGTTAACAGCTATGTCAGCGTTAAATGTGTGGATCATGAAGACATGGTATTATATTGCCCAGAGAGAGCAGAACAAAGACACAACAGTAAAAGAGATAATGCCCTGTGACCAGATAGCTCAGTGCAGTCAGGCTCCGCCACGATCTGACCAGACAAACACAGCACATGTCTCACCCCATGCTGAGGTAGTTCAAGCACTCAGAGATTTGGTAAAAACAGAGTTAAGTGCAGAACAGGCACACACTGTACAGGCCCCTATGATTTCGATCAAAGAAGGAATACTGAATTGTGATGACCTTGCCTTAAACACAACCAGCGAGGACCCAAGTTTTTTGGCATTAGAAACAAAACTGTTAAAAGAACAACATGAGTACTCAAAACATAAACTAGAAATAGAGCATGAATACACCAGGTTGTGGGAAGAACAGAAGGAGTTGTAGCGAAGAGCCTTAAAAGACGGGGAGGAGCGTAGAGCAGGCCTGCAGCACTTAACAAAACTAACAGCAGAAATGAGGGAACTAAAAATGAATATGGAGGCGCAAAAAGATGTATGGAAAGCAGAGGAAGAAACAAGAATTACTCAGAAACAGAACAGGAGAGGCGAGTCAGAGTGGTGCAAACACAAATATCAGTAACAAGCTCATCCTGCTTGTTACCAGACAGTGACGAGGAGGAGGACATAGAGGAAGAGTGGGACGAGGAGGAGGAAATCAATAAAATGAAGTCACAAGAACAAAAAGAGGAGACTGAAAGGCTAAGGAAAAGAGTGATAGAGGAGAAAGAAGAGAAGCAGACACAAAGAACAATGATAAGATTAGAGAAGTTGAAAAACCAATTAGGAGCAGTGGAAAAAGAGCTGTCCACAACCAGGAGCGGGAAACAGTTTAAATCAAAAGCCGCAGGGACAAAAGCAAAAGGAAAGGGAGATAAAAAATTCAACGCATACACTGACGTCACCCTGGCCATGCCACTAATACTAAAGAACAATGGGTTAGGGAGAGAAGAACAAACTTACACCCCATTTTCAATGAATGATGCAGAACTATTCAGGGCAAAGCTGCCCCCACTCAGGGAGGGGGGAGGACCTGGATTTCAGCATCTGCAGATCTCACTACAGGACACACACTAGCTCTGGGAGACATAAGAATAGCGTTGAAGGGACACATTTCAAGAACAGAAATGGCCATGCTTGAGCAAGAGCTTGGTACAATAGAGGAGCCAAACTACACCCCTTTTTATGGTTATGTGGAGGACCTGTGGAAAATTTTGAGAGAGAAATACCAACTAAAATAGATGCTGGACGCCTAACACAGGAAAAATGGAGAAATGGTGAATCAGGAGCAGATTATCTACAGAGATTTAGAACTTTATGGGTCCAACAGTTAGGCGCAGAATTAAATTCCCAAACTTTGGTGCTATACAGGAATGCAGCTGAGGCCGGTTGCCCAGATACAGTGAAAAACAAACTGACAGAGACGGTCGGGTTATCATCAATGCCCCTGGAGGGATGGAAAGAGCATGTGTGCCATCACATTAACACCCACAATGATCATAATGAAAAACAGGATCACCAGCTTAGAGAAGTGCAGTTGCATTTAGCCAAGTTAAACCTAGAAAATGCAAAAAAACAAATAAATGCTGAGAAAAAATTGGTCACACAAAAACAGTCTTCCTTTGATGCTGCTAAAATTGAGGAAACCCTGGCTACTCAGATGTATGCTTCTGTACAAGGGCCATCTCCAGGGGGAAGGGGGGAATAAAATGTTATAATTGCCAAAATTTTGGCCATTTGTCCAGAAACTGTCCCTACCCCCACAAGCCAAACAACAGGAATAATAATTACCGTGGTAAGAAGGGAAAGGAGCAGAAAGAACAGGACACAAACCAAATGCAATACTCTAACAGGAACCATGACAACTATGTGCCACAACAACAGGGGGTGTACATGCCCATGGTTCAGGCTCCTCAACCACAACCACAGCAGTATTTAATGGCACCAAACCAACAGCCACAGGAGTTTACATACTATCAACCTGGACAGGGGGGCAGTGTAAATCAGCAGGGGGCGCAGCAACAGGGAACACAAGATACCCTGGACACTGTACCTCAGGGGTGGCCAAACTTTTTGTCTCCGAGGGCCAAAATGAAAAAGTGCCTGTGGGTCGCGGGCCAAACACGGCGATGTCAAGCGTGAAACATATACTATAAGTGCAAATAATACTAGTTACTTTATTTTTCAGTAGCCTATACATTTGCATTTGTTAATAGCTATGCAAATAACATGCTATATTAAAACAAATGTTAACTATGGCAAAAGCCTAGTTTTAGTAGAACAAAATCAACAATTGCAGCAATATAGTGCAAAATGTAAACAACAACACCTATATCTACAGCACCTACAGTGAATTTACCTCATTCATTTGTTAACTCAAAGAAAATGTCACATTAGATCATTTTTAAAGTGTCAGCATAAAGTCTTAAGTACATTTTTAACACACACCTTTGTTGATGTCAACAACCTTTGCAATAAAAGTTGGAAAACTTGGAAAGTTGACACTACAACGCTCTGTGATTGATAAACACCAAGACACCACAACAGTGTTTCCTTAACTTTGCGAAAGGAGTGAAACAGCGCCCCCAATTTGACGCTTGTGGCTAAAAAGTGTACTGCATCCATATTTACTATTGAGAATGAATGGGAGAGAGTTAGTATTAATCATACTGGCGCGAAAGTAGGTCACTCTCTGGTGGGCCAATGGAATTGTTCCGGCGGGCCAATTTTGGCCCGCGGGCCCCACTTTGGCCACCCCTGCTCTACCTAATGCACAAAACCTACCACAGCGCTAGGGGTGCCGGGTCCAACAGGGGGAGTCGTCAGGCCGGAACGGATGTTTCCAGAGCCCTTAGTAACACTTGAAGTGGGAGGACAAGACTATACTTTTATGATTGACACTGGGGCCCGTCTCTCCCCCCTGCATGTAAATGTTGTTGGATATTCCGGTGTCCCAGAACGGTCCCCCAGGAGTGTCAATGGCGCAGGAAAAAATTCTCACATGCTTTCTTGGCATCGGAATCATGCCCGGTGAATCTGATAGCAAGAGATATATTAGGATCATCAATTATCTGCACACCAACACACACAGATGTGCTTATCCCGGGCATGTCGATTTTCAGGTGTGACCCGGGAGAAGCATATTCACAAATGGTCCAACGCGAGCAGGAACAGACCGTAGGGGCAGCAGTGTGGTGGGGAAAAATCACAGAACAGGAAGAGTCTCAAATTTTCTTAGAATACGAGAAATGGAAGCCTTGGATATTCTCAAGTAGAGTGTATGACAGCCCACCTGACCCACTACACTGTACATACAACTATTTAGATAAAGGATAAAGGCAACGGTCGACGGAGGTCGGGACTTCACTTCTTCTCTTTCTCTAAGTCACCAGCTGGTTATACTGCTTTGTAACTCGGAACAACGGCAATAAAAGTATTTTCTTGAGACGACTTCCATCTCCAGTGTTTGCTTTGGCCAAATCCAAATAACTGTTCTCACGTGATACAAAAGAACTTGGTCCTTACAGTTGAGAATAGCTGTGATTTATCTTTATCTACGCTGCGGGCTGAGCAGGACATTGTCCACTGACGAAGCCTTTTGTATGAAAGGCGAAACGTTTGGAGACTTCAACTACCGAGTACAGAAGACGACTCAAGTACCTTCATTGAAAAAAGTTATAATATTTATGTATGTTTTAAAAGAGAGACAGACCTTTATAATGAAAAAAACGTTCCATATTGTTCATATTGTTTGTTTGTTTGTTGCTTTATATTTCTAGAGCTTTCTAAAGTTATCAGCAGATTTTGCGTCGAAGCTTCCACAACGTAACGTTTTAAAGGTGTGACTGAGGCTTAAACAAATGTCCAAATCTTAAAGAGTTTAACCCAAAAAACAAGGAGACATTTAAATGTTTACAGAAGGTTTTCTCACAGTTGTGCTCAGAAGTTCACATGCCCTGAGAGAATTTTAGATTGTTGACAATTGTTCAAAGAATATGAAAGAAAACACAAAAAGTAATTTTCACTCATAGTTAGTGTTTGTGTGAAGTCATTTATGGTCAAACAACTGAGTTTAATATTTTAACCTCTTAACCCCGCCTGAACCGAGTGCATTTCCTCCAGTTCAGCTTTACCCAAATCTAAAAGCGATAAAAAGTGACAAAAAAAACGTGACAAACGCAATAAAAATGCAGCAAAAAGCGACAAAATGAGATGGAAACAGTTCTGAAAGCAACAAAAACACAATAAAAAGACTTGTGACAAAAACGTGCTGGAAAAGCAATAACAACAAAAAGGACAAAAGCAAAACTAAACTATGAAGCTGTGAAACGTGCAGACAATCTGTAAAAAGATGGAATAATAAGAGACTAGAAACTTTTGCAATGGCTCGATTGACTGTGGAATTTGGAGCTGCAAATGCTGAAACTATTTAAATTGCATCAGTTGGTTAATTTGCATAATTTAAATAGCATGAACTGTTTAAATTGCAGAAACTGGTTAATTTGCATAAACTGATCAAATGTCTGAATGACCTGAGAGTCCCTGAAATCTTATTCAAATGAGAGATTCTGCAGTCGATCAATTAACAAACAAAACAACAACAAACTTCCACCTGCACTAAAACTATACAAAGACTTCAGTGATTCTGCCTCAGACATGTCAGCGTTATATTATTTTATATGTATGAGGAGAGTGAGACCTTCAAATAAAACATTCCTTCATTTTCTCATAGTGTACAAGCACATAATCAAAACATAATCAAACACCAGCCAGACATTTCCCTTTTTGCATTTGGAAATATTACATTTTATGTTTTTGGAACATGGACTAGAGTAACGGAGAGTTGGCAATTAAAGGGTTAAAAATGTTAAAAAGTTATAATATTTATGTACGTTTTAAAAGAGAGTCAGGCCTTCATAATGAAAAAAAAACGTTCCATATTGTTCATATTGTTTGTTGCTTTATATTTTTAGAGCTTTCTAAAGTTATCAGCAGATTTTTGTGTCGAAGCTTCCACAACGTAACGTTTGTAAAGGTGTGACTGAGGCTTAAACAAATGTCCAAATCTTCACAATAAAGAGTTTAACCAAAAAACTCTTTCACCTTTAAATGACTCAAATCTTTGGAATTAATATGTCACAAAATAAAAGGTGAACTTAACCCTGACTCTCCTGTTATTTAAATGTGGTTATTGAAAATATGATTTTATTCATAAAATGCCTCATTATTATTATTAAATGAAAACGTTGTGTGACAGTATTTACAGGTGTTTTACAAATGCTGTGATTGTTTATAACAGTGAGTTTTGGCCAAATTGCTTCATCTTTAATGAATATGAATGTTATTACATAATTACTTTCTTCGACTAAAATATTGAATCATAATTTTAGTCATTTAGCCATTTATTTTGATTGACTTTGCCTCCGCTCAAAGCTGTACATGGACATGAAACGTGCATATCATTCATTTACTGGAACAATTCGGGTGAGCAGGAGGGATTGTGAGAGCTACAAATGAGTTTGCAGTTTTTTGAACAGGACAAATCAGGTACTCCACCCCCACCTGAACCCAGCACATTTCCTCCAGTTCAGCTTTACCCAAATCTAAAAACGTCTAGAAAAAAAGCGTCAAAATGGCGACAAAGACGATGATGAAAGTCACAGAAACAAACAGAAAAGCATCAAAAAAGTGAAAAAAACGAGCTTTCAAATGTACCCTTTTAGATTTGGGTAAAGCTGAACTGGAGATAATACACTCGGTTAAGGTGGGGGTTAAGAGGTTAACATGTAACAAACTGTATCAATGTGTTTTTCTATTAAAACACAAAATGATTTACATTAAATCATTTCCAACATACAAATGTAAAAACAGAAATGGGTCCTGGACCTCCAGCTAAAATGACAACAACACAGTTTAATGATGAACATGTTAATAACATGTGAAAACAACACCACGTCCTCCTGCACACACACGCTCTGATGTTCTCACATGTATGACACACGAGAGCACACGGGCCCAGGATGCTCCCTCACACGCTAAACACATTCAGCCATTATACAATCAAATCCCATATCATCACTGCAATATTCTTCACTTTGAATATAGACTCAAGATGATTATGAACCAGCACCTTTTCTACACTTGGGCTTTACCCAAATCTAAAAGCAAAAAAAGAGACAAAACGTGCTGGAAAAGTAAAAATATCACATAAAAATGCAACAAAAATGCCGCAAAAAAGTGACAAAAATGAGATGGGAAAAGTGCTGAAAACACGACAAAAACGCTTCCAAAATGTGACAAAAACACAGTAAAAGAGCCACAAAAACGTGCTGGAAAAGCAATAACAACAAAAAAGGACAAAAGCAAAACTAAACTATGAAGCTGTGAAACGTGCAGACAATCTGTAAAAAGATGGAATAATAAGAGACTAGAAACTTTTGCAATGGCTCGATTGACTGTGGAATTTGCAGCTGCAAATGCTGAAACTATTTAAATTGCATCAGTTGGTTAATTTGCATAATTTAAATAGCATGAACTGTTTAAATTGCAGAAACTGGTTAATTTGCATAAACTGATCAAATGTCTGAATGACCTGAGAGTCCCTGAAATCTTATTCAAATGAGAGATTCTGGAATCGATCAATTAACAAACAAAACAAACAACAAACTTCCACCTGCACTAAAACTATACAAAGACTTCAGTGATTCTGCCTCAGACATGTCAGCGTTATATTATTTTATATGTATGAGGAGAGTGAGACCTTCAAAATAAAACATTCCTTCATTTTCTCATAGTGTACAAGCACATAATCAAAACATAATCAAACACCAGCCAGACATTTCCCTTTTGCATTTGGAAATATTACATTTTATGTTTTGGAACATGGACTAGAGCAGAGGTCACTAAACGGCGGACCTCGGTCCGGATCCGGACCCATGCGCCAGCCTGTCCGGACCCGAACTTGGATCCGAACTTTGGACCCGACCGTGAATCCCTCAGACGAGCAGCTGCGTGTGCGCTCCCTCTCTCTCTCTCTCTCTCTCTCTCTCTCTCCCTCTGACTGCAGAGTGGTAACTACAGCCCAGATGAACAAAAAGAGAAAGTCCTACATCTTAGCTCTATGACACTTGTTATTTTTTTAGAAACGGTTTCGGAATGACTGAAATACGGCTCGCTAAAAAAAAAGAGCGGAGGACGCCCGAATTAAATATGCACGCGCGGTCGTAATGCGCAATAGCGCGGCTGTTTCCGCTCGGCAGTGAGCAGGTCTGACTTGGACTAAACAGGGCTCAGTGTGTTGAACAGAGCAAAGAGCAGAAACACCTCACTGTAATATATATTATGTGCACATTGTGTATAATAGAGGCTACAGTTGCCTATGCACTCTGCTATTTAGGAGCCAATACTTATCTTTAGAGGGAAAAAAACTATAACAGGATTCAATGAATTGCATTATTTTCTAATCACAGTAATAGATTTAATAAAGGCTTAAAATCCCCATATAACGTGGAATTAACCCGTATGTTCCGGACCTTTGCTTGACCATTTTTTTCAATTCGGACCTTGGTGAAATTTAATTTGTGACCCTGGACTAGAGTGACGGAGAGTTGGCAATTAAAGGGTTAAAAATGTTAAAAAGTTATAATATTTATGTACGTTTTAAAAGAGAGTCAGGCCTTCATAATGAAAAAAAAAAGTTCCATATTGTTCATATTGTTTGTTGCTTTATATTTTTAGAGCTTTTTAAAGTTATCAGCAGATTTTTGTGTCGAAGCTTCCACAACGTAACGTTTTTAAAGGTGTGACTGAGGCTTAAACAAATGTCCAAATCTTCACAATAAAGAGTTTAACCCAAAAAACTCTTTCACCTTTAAATGACTCAAATCTTTGGAACTAATATGTCACAAATAAAAGGTGAAACTCTAAAAATAAGAATATCATTGATTGAACTTAAACTGTGACACTAATATATGATGGATCATTCCATGCAAAGTGACATATATAGACTTTATTGTTATAATTGTGATGATTATGGCTCAGCTTGTAAAAACCACACATTAAAAATCTCCTAAAATGTGAATATTTAGAAAATGGACTGTGAGCCATGATCATAATCACACGCCTGCAGCAGCGTCTTTTAACTGGCTCACATTACATCTTGTTAGGCCAATAATTATTACATTATCGGCCGGTAAATCGTGATTATGTTATCGGCTTATTACATTTTGAAAGAGGCCACATTTATTACGTTATCGGTTCCTACAAGGCCTGACATTTGTCACTTTGCATGTCATGAGTCTGTGTCATATAGTTTCACATTTTAAGTTGAATTACAGAAATAAATCAACTTTTGAACAATATTCAAATTTTCTTAAACCTGACTCTCCTCCTTATTTAAATTTGGTAATTGAAACATAATTTTATTCATAAAATGCATTAATATTATTATTATTATTATTATTATTATTATTATTATTATTATTATTTACAGGCGTTTTACAAATGCTGGGATTGTGCGTTTTATCGCAGTGAGTTTTTCATCTTTATGAATCAATGAAGATAAAATATTATTATAAAGGTGGTTCTTTACTTACCGCATGTGCAGCCGGCCCACAGTAAGAGAAAGAGGACGACAGACATGTTTCAGCCACATCAGCAGAGACACTGAAGAAGGAACGCTCTGAACATCCTGTTTTAACACTTTCTTATTGCTTCATCTCCTGTGGCTTTAAGAACCACTGCATTTCCTCAGAGCTGACGTGGAGGCGCAGGGTTCAACATCAGCAACTTCAGATGCTCCGAACACACACCTCTTCTACAGTAAAAAAAAACACGATTAAAAAGAGATGAAAAAGCAAAAACAAAAAGAGCCACAAAATACAGGTGAAACTCGGAATATTTGAATATCGTTCAAAAGTTCAAAAATATATTTCTGTAATTCAACTTAAAATGTGAAACTATACATGACACAGACTCATGACATGCAAAGTGACAAATGTCAGGCCTTGTAGGAACCGATAACGTAATAAATGTGGCCTCTTTCAAAATGTAATAAGCCGATAACATAATCACGATTTACCGGCCGATAATGTAATAATTATTACTTTATTGGCCTAACAAGATGTAAATCGTTCACAAATGTAATAAATTCAGCCAATAATGTAATAATACACACATTTTCAAAAACTAACACATTAAACAGTTGTTGTTCTGTTTTCTCTTGTTGTTTTGTGGCTTTTTCATCAGGTTTTTGTTTTTGCTGTTTTTACTGTTTTATTTTCTCACTTCCTGTAACTTGTCGTACCTCACAGGCCTTTTCCTCTGACGGTGGCCCAGAGTGTAAAGCGGGGTCATTTATGACGGAAAGGTTACCGGTTTGAGTCCCTCCTCCAACCAGTGCATGGAGTCGCTGTGTCCTCGGGCAAGACACTTCACTCACATGTATGAATGTGGGGCATGTGTGAGTGGGTGGTTGGTAGTGGTCGGAGAGGCCAATGGCACAGTTTGGCAGCCTGCCCATGGCTACAGTAGTCGTCTGTAGCAGAAAGGGAAAGACTTTGTCAAGAGAAGATTTTTTAATCATTATCTTATTATTGTTTATGATTTGTTTATGATTTGTTTATGATTTGTTTATGATTTGTTATCTTGTATTACGTTCCTTGCTTTGATGGTTAATGTAAATGTTTTTATTTTTGGGGTGGGGCTTATAAGCTATTTGCTTCGGCCCAACTCCTTTTGAGCAAACCTACTGCTCAAATAAACAAACAAATAAATAAATAAATGATCATTGTACCAAACTGTGTTTTAGTCGGCGGTGGAAGAAGTCTCAGATACAGGAGCAGGAACTTACTATTAGTCACTCACTCTCACATGCACCACACTCACACACAGGCGAGGTGGGGGAAGTGCCTTGCCCAAGGATACAGCGACGTCATGCACTTGTGGGAGCATGGATTGGAACCGGCAACCTTTCAGCCATAATATGACCAGCTTTACCATCTGGGCCACCGTCCTGGTCCTGAGCTGCGACAAGTTACCTCAAGTGAAAAAGATCAAAACAAACAAAAAGCAGTAAAATACAAAAGCTAAACCAGCACATTACAGCACACACAATATTGGCTTTATTACATTGTGAACGATTTTCATCTTGTCAGAACCAGCTCAACAGAGTTATTATGTTATCAGTTCTTTTGATGATTATGGCTCACAGTCCATTTTCAAAATATTCTAATTTTATGAGATTTTTTATTTGGGTTTTTTACAAACTGAGCCATAATCATCAAAATTATAACAAATAAAGTCTATATATGTGACTTTGCATGTCATGAGTCTATATCATATATTAGTTTCACAGTTTAAGTTGAATTACAGAAATGAATGAACTTCATAATGATATTCTAATTTTCCGAGTTTCACCTGTAGTGACAAAAAGCAACAAACGAGCAACAAAAACATGCCAGAAATGCAACAATAACAGTGAAAAAAACACAGGGAAAACAGTGAAGAAAGCATCAAAACGACAAAAATAAATAAATACGAAAACACAACAAAATGCTTCAAAATGTGACAAAATAAGTTTCGATCAGTTTTGTAGGTCTTAGCTTTCAAATAAGGCGTTACTCTGGCCTATAGGCTTTAAGCGCCATCAAGAATCTCTTAGATTTGGGTAAAGCTGAACTGGAGAAATGCACTGGGTTAAGGCGGGCTCAGAGGTTAATGTAACTTTTGAATCCAATGTGAAAATGTCCAGTTTAACAACAGGTTGTAAGAATGTTTCCTCCTGGACTCCATGGTTTATCAATAGCTCCTCCCACATGACTCTGACCACTTTCTGGGTCAAAGTCGTGTTTAGGTCTGTTTAGTTTTAACTTTATTATATAGATGGCACAAACTCTGGTGCCCAAAGGGTTTAAATAGTATTTGAATGGACCAGAAATGGAGCAAATAAGGCCTGAGTCTGTGGATTTGTTGTGTGGGGTGCCTCAAGGTTCCGTTTTGGGTCCTGTTTTATTCTTGTTGTATTGGATCCCTTTGGGAAAGTTCATCCAAAGGTTCAGTGATGTTTCTTTACACCTATTTGCTGCTGATAACCCGTTTTTTCTGCTCCTTTTAGCCGTCTGAGATCCAGAAGCGAAACTCTTTGCTCCGTTGTCTCGTGGAAATTAAACAATGGCTCAGTGGTAACTTTCTGCAGCTCAATGCAGACAAAGCTGAAACACTTATGGCCCCTGATGATTCAATTCCAGGGATTAAACAGTACCTGGGTGATTTAGTCTGCAAAGCCAAGTCTTAAAAACCCCCGGCTCACTTAAATCCGGTTAAGGTCCGGTACGGCGTCCGCAATCTTAGGAGACCGGAGCCCCGCGGATCAAGCTGACGGAAAAACACAAGCCAAACAGGAAGTCAGGTCTCGTGAGAAAAGAAGATTTGGTGTATTTCAAAATAAAATGTGTCCGCTCACTACTTATTTGGTCTCGTTACCACCTGTACACGCGTGTAACGTCACAAATGTAAACATTCTCCATTACCAGTGACACAGGGGTGCTAGTGTGTTAAAGCTTCCACTTCACTGGGGAGAGTCGTTGTTCTGGCAATACGGCTTTTGTTTACAAAAACTACCGCACTGTGAGCTCTTTGCACATTTGTTTCCAATGTGGTTCTTTAAACTGCAAATGGCCAGTAAATGAATCTGAATCTGAGAAATGACCGATCCTTCCAGGCTTTGGAACGATCTTCAAGAGCAAACTAAAGACTCATGTATTTGTTCAGACTTTTAATCAGCTACTCTTGGGCTGATATGGTTTGTGTTGTCTTGGCCTTTTTATATTGTGTGTATTTTCTGATGTTGTTGAATTGTGTTGTGAAGCACTTTGTAGCTTTGTCGGTGAAAGGTGCGATATAAATAAAGCTGACTTACTTACAAGTTTATGAAACTAATTTTGGGAGTAATATCATCATCGGATTAGTTGGAAACCACATAAACCAGAGTCAAGTACATTTCATACTGGGCCAGATTTCTCAGACTTAGTGAGCCTCACACCGTCACCACAGTACAACATTTTTGGTATAAACAAGTTTATTTATGTCAAAAGCAAAATAACAATGTCAAAAGACGGTTATTCAGTAAAACAAGACCGAAAAGGCTTAGGCCAGGGGTCACTTATTTTTACAGAGGGACAGATTATTGGTAAAGACTTGGCCTTGGGACCAGACACAAAATAAGACATAAAACATTCTCCATGGTTTGAAAATAAACTTAACATCACATAACCGTCATCAGTGTGAGCCGAGCGTCAGGTTTCATGTTTCTGATTAGTTTTATGGATAATGTTTGTCATTAATGATATTCTGACATCATTAATGGAAGTTGGGGATGTTTGTGTTCTAATTTATGCTATAACCTTTATAATCGTGCGTCTGTAAGTTCAAACCTCAGATGATCTTATCAGTTCAGAGAAACTGCAGCTTCTTATCGTTTGGCCTGATCAGTGTGAGAGCTGAGGTGTTAATACACAGGAAACGTTGCGAATATTAGTTCTGTGTCACGTATGTCTCAGACCTTTAGGTGCTTCACTAATGCATAATCTCACCCTGAGAATAATAAATAATAATTAATGCACTTTTCATTCAGAGAATCTCAGAGTGCTACAACACACACACGTAAAAACATCAACAATTGTAAACTTTATTAAAAAGTCTTATATTTAGCTCTAAAAGAGCCAGGTTTTGTATTTCTCTATAATATGGGTGTGATAATAATAATAATAATAATAATAATAATAATGTTATCTCCTGAAGGCCGTGACTCGTGCCAGCCTTTGTTCACACTGAGATGGACTCGGGGCTGTCACGTTTTAGGGGTGTGTGGTGGAAAAAGACCCAATTGCAGCGTAGCTCGATGGCAAAACATAAATTTAATGGATAAAGTCCAAGTACCAAAACAGCAGAGCAACAAAACAGGCAAAATAACTCACGCAGTTCGTGGCACAGATCAGGACAAGAAACAGGCTTCACACTCCGACGAACAAATGACAAACAAATGACAATGGACCGACAAAGGACAGGGAAACACAGGGGTATAAATACACAAGGTAACAGGGAACAGGTGGAACACATTAGGGCGGGGCAGGTAATCGACACAGAGGAAGGGCAAGCAGGCAGACACAGACACAGACTAAGACTATCAAATAACACACCAGACAGAAGACAAACAGGGAAAGAAAAACCAAGACTAAATTAATATCAAACCCAACCCTGACAGTACCCCCGCAAGGACGGCTCCAGACGTGCAACACACAAAAAACAAAAGTCCGACGAGCCGGGGGGGGAGGGGGCCGAGGCGGGAACCAACAACCAGAGGGCAGAGAGTTCTGGGGGGGCAGCGGGTCAGGGGGCTCCGGCGGAGGCTGCGGACCTGGAGGTCTCCCCGGGGCGGTGGTCCGGAAATGGGTCTGGGGGCCGGGGGCGGTTCCAGAGATGGGTCTGGGGCTCAGGCGGAGGCGGGTCCGGGTCTGGCGGCTCAGGCGGAGGCGGGTCCGGGTCTGGCGGCGGCGGGTCCGGGTCAGGCGGCTCAGGCGGAGGCGGGTCCGGGTCTGGCGCGGCGGGTCCGGGTCAGGCGGCTCAGGCGGAGGCGGGTCAGGCGGCTCAGCGAGGCGGGTCAGGCGGCTCAGGCGGAGGCGGAGACGGCTCGGCGGAGGCGGAGACGGGTCAGGCGGAGGCGGCTCAGGCGGAGACGGGTCAGGCGGAGGCAGAGACGGCTCAGGCGGAGACGGGTCAGGCGGAGGCAGAGACGGCTCAGGCGGAGACGGGTCAGGCGGAGGCAGAGGCGGCTCAGGCGGAGGCGGGTCAGGCGGAGGCAGAGACGGGTCAGGCGGCTCAGGCAGAGGCGGGTCAGGCGGAGGCAGAGACGGGTCAGGCGGAGGCAGAGACGGGTCAGGCGGAGGCAGAGACGGGTCAGGCGGAGGCAGAGACGGGTCAGGCGGAGGCAGAGACGGGTCAGGCGGCTGCACATCCGCGAATTCCAGCGGCGGCGGGAGTAGGACCTCCGCTGCGGACCCTAGCAGCGGAGGCAGGTCCTCAACGGAGACGGGAGCAGGATCTCTGCTGCGGGCCCTGGCAGCGGAGGCAGGACTGACCTCTCTGCAGCAGGCCACGGTGGCGGAGGCAGGTCAGGGAGCTCCAGGGACGGCGGAGACAGGTCTACAAGCTCCGGAGGCGGAGGGATGTCCCGATGCTCCTCCGGAGACAGGGGCGAAAACGGACCTGCAGACTCTGACGGGGGCTGGAGCACAGACGGGTCCACGAACTCTGACGGGGGCTGGAGTGCAGGCTGAGAAACAGACGGCCCCCTGGCGAGACCCCGGAGTAGAGCCGAGCCAGGCGGTGGACGGGCGAGCCGCGAGCCCGGAAGAGAGACGGGCGGCGGCCGGGCGAACCGCGGGCAAGGGGTAGGGGCAGATGCTCGTTGACACCACTCCAGCGAAACACCCCGGTTCGACGGTGGCTCCCGGACAGGAGAAGCCCACCCTGAACGGAGACATGTGTTCAGCGGTGGCTCCAGACAAAAGGAGCCCACCCCGAACTGGGGTCAGAATTGGCTGTGGTGCACGCCCGAGAGGTGGACCCGGGCTCCTGCCCGCTTTCTACGGGCCCCGCGTCTGCTTCCATGCCCACCGGCCTCAGCCGCAGATAATCTGCAGGAGTCCGCCTGCGACTCCCGCTGGGGTTGGTACCCAGCCAACGAAAAATAGCTCCATCGGAACAACTGCTGGGTCTTGTGCTGGTCGGTCCATTCTGTCACGTTTTAGGGGTGTGTGGTGGAAAAAGACCCAATTGCAGCGTAGCTCGATGGCAAAAACATAAATTTAATGGATAAAGTCCAAGTACCAAAACAGCAGAGCAACAAAACAGGCAAAATAACTCACGCAGTTCGTGGCACAGATCAGGGACAAGAAACAGGCTTCACACTCCGACGAACAAATGACAAACAAATGACAATGGACCGACAAAGGACAAGGGAAAACACAGGGTATAAATACACAAGGTAACAGGGAACAGGTGGAACACATTAGGGCGGGGCAGGTAATCGACACAGAGGAAGGGCAAGCAGGCAGACGCAGACACAGACTAAGACTATCAAAATAAACACACCAGACAGAAACAGAACCAAAACAGGGAGAAAGAACAAAACCAAGACTAAATTAAATAATCAAACCCAAACCCTGACAGGGGCAGTTCGGACATATAGTTTGGTGTCATCAGTATAACAGTGGTAGGATATCCCATGTTATTGATCTGTCCGCTCCAATCACCCCAGGGGAAGCACACACCCTGCAGCTCTCTCAGAATTCAAATCCCGCTGCACTCTGTCGTTGTGTCCTTGGGCAAGACACTTCCCCTCCTTGCCTCCAGGGTCTGTGTACACTGGTGTATGAATGAGTGTGAATGAGTGAGTGGTTCCTTCCTGTAAAGAGCTTTGAGCCTAAAGCAGGTGGAAAGGCGCTGTATAATGTGACCATTTACCATTTTAGGCCAGGGGTCTTCAATTATTTTTTACAGAGGGACAGATTATTGGCCTTGGGACCAGACAGACTGTGGTTCAACTACGACTAAAACATACAGTGGGCTGCATAAGTATCTGTACCCCTTTAACTTTACGACATAAATATATATAATTGAAATTGTACTAAAAGACACACACTAAGTGACACACAATCGTGAAGTGAAATGAAATTTCTACACGATTTTTGTTTTGTTTTTATAAATAAAAACTGAAAAGTGTGATGTGCATAAGGACCGCCCCTTTCCTTTTATGTTTATTGGTTTATTTGGTAGGGACAGTGCAAGTTAATGAACAAGCCACACCGGATTGTAGCCTTGGGCTAATTTCCATCCGTCGTCCCCATGCGCACTCTCAAACACACTCTCATTCATCCTGGCCTATTGTACATGTTTTTAGTGGTAGGGGAAACCGGAGTACCCGGAGGAAACCTACGCAGACACGGGGAGAACATGCAAACTCCACACAGAAAGGCCCCGTCCAGGTGGGAATCGAACCCAGGACCTTCTAGCTGTGAAGCACGAGCTCTAACCACTGTGCCACCGTGCCGCCCGTTTTAGTGCTTAGTGCAAACAACTGCCTTCAGAAGTTTCCTGATGATTTCTGAATGATCACATGTTGACCCAATGACTAAACAGAGTCTACCTGTGTGTAATCTAATGTCAGTTCAAATACAGCTGCTCTGTGATGGTCTCAGAGGTCTGTTAGAGACTATTGTGGAGCAGACAGCATCATGAAGTCCAAGGAAGGCAAGGCAAATGTATTTATACAGCACATTTCATGCACAAGGCAACTCAATGTGCCTCACAGCAACACCATAAACACAATAAAACAAATCCAACATTTGACATAAAATAAGACAAAGTCATAAAACATTATGAGTTTATCAGGTCAGTTTAAAGAGCCGAGCGTCAGGTTTTCATGTTTCTGATTAGTTTGATGGATAATGTTTGTCATTAATGATATTCTGACATCATTAATGGAAAGTTGGGGGATGTTTGTGTTCTAATTTATGCTATAACCGTTATAATCGTGCGTCTGTAAGTTCAAACCTCAGGATGATCTTATCAGTTCAGAGAAACTGCAGCTTCTTATCGTTTGGCCTGATCAGTGTGAGAGCTGAGGTGTTAATACACAGGAAATGTTGCAAAATATTAGTTCTGTGTCATGTATGTCTCAGACCTTTAGGTGCTTCACTAATGCATAATCTCACCCTGAGAATAATAATAATGAATAATAATTAATGCACTTTTCATTCAGAGAATCTCAGAGTGCTACAAACACACACATATAAAAACATCAACAATTTTAAGCTTTATTAAAAAGTCTTATATTTAGCTCTAAAAGAGCCCAGGTTTTGTATTTCTCTATAATATGGGTGTGATAATAATAATAATAATAATAATAATAATAATAATAATAATAATATTGTTATCTCCTCAAGGCCGTGACTCGTGCCAGCCTTTGTTCATACTGAGATGGACTTGGGGCAGTTCGGACATATAGTTTGGAGTCATCAGTATAACAGTGGTAGGATATCCCATGTTATTGATCTGCCGCTCCAATCACCCCAGGGGAAGCACACACCCTGCAGCTCTCTCAGAATGCTCTTCTCCCTTTTCTCTCAGCTCTACAAGAGAAGATATTCTACAAGATTCAAGACTGAAGGTTCACAGTAGTTCAGATTCAGATTTAATCTATTCAGACATTTAAACATTTAACAGATAAAGAGAGGAAATATTGATACATTACGTCACGTCTATTATGCTGCAGTTATACATGTTTTGATTTCTTGTAGCATCAGGTAAAGGCTGCTCCACTTTAGTCCAAACTTGGTTTAGTTTGACAGATTGAGTTGTCCATTGGTAGAACTAAAGCCTCATGACAGTTTCTGCTCCTCGAGGATCTAATGAACAAAGCAAAGCATGAAGCGGTAATTCTCCAGCGTAACCTCGCGGTCACGTGACGCTCTCTTTTACAATATGGCATTGCATTACAGCAGTACGTAGTTTAAAGCCTTTTCCGTACCTTCTGCTGTCTTCGTGGGACGAGTTCTCCAGTATTTAGTCCCACAAGTGGCGTGTCATGGTCCGGTTTTAATCCATGGCTTGCCGGGTCTTTGCCGGGCTTGTACCCGGCCAAGGTGCGCTCTGTTCGGGTTAGCTTTGAGCTGCGGCCCGCTGGAGTCCCATGGAGGATCGTAACGCCGATTCACACTTCCTCTGCAAAAGTCCTTTGGGTGAAAGTGATGCCAAGCGTCCACGATGATATAAATGTCCTTATGTTTGCCTCGGTCAGCCATTTAAGGTTCAAAGATAAGCATTTATTGATCATATATGTTTCATTAGGCGCCAAGAGACAAAAACACGATCAGCTGTTCTGATTGACACCCGCGTCAACCAATGACACGCGTTCAAAACTGTGACGTCACTAAGAAGGCGGTCAATCTATATTTTTTATTGTAAAATATTAGTATTACACTAAACCTGCACTGCTGATACCGACTATAGCATTTTTTTTGTTGCAGTCTGTTTACTTATTATTATTTACTGTGTACACTTTTTGTCCCCACAAAGTCCTTGTATATAAGATACCACTATTTACTATTTAATTGTTGTTTATTTCACATTTCCTGCCTATTTGCACCCTGAGTGTTTCTAAGAGCTGAATGTAACAAGTACATTTCTCCATTGTGAGATCAATAAAGGCTATTTTATCTTATCTTATCTTATTGTGACCTGACGGGGGCGCAGTATCTTACCAAGATGTTACCATTTCAGCCCCAAATATCACTTTGGCTAAACTCCAATTACCATTAAATTGTTGACAACGCCAGCCCAGAGTTATACTGGGCAAATGAAAATATCCCCACGCTAAAAGGCAAACACAGGTTCGTATTAACTGAGGACAGAGACAGTAATACAGTTTTGGTTAATTTATTGCATTAGTGTTGGTTTCTTTGCATTTAAAGTGTAGTTTAGTAGCCAGTTGGTTTAAGCACAACATTTAAGTTCCTTCACACCCACATCGACAGTGTGGTTCACAGTTAATTAAGGTCATAGATAAACGTATTAGTTCGTGTAGTTGTCCCAATTGTCCAATCGCTGGTAACGTCCTGCTACCGGTCTATGTCAGCGCTAAGACAGCCTCGACCACCACCCGAGAACGGACGAGTCACGGACGAGAGTCAAGGACCAGGTGAAATGAACAGAGAAAGGGAGGCTCTCCCGCCGACCAGCAGCCTAGGAGGGTACCATCATTTAAATCTACAGTATACAAACGGGTAACAGAGGAACACTAAACCTTTACATACCGGGTGGCTGTGGTCACATAAGCTCCGTAGATACACACACGCGAGGGCTACAACCGTGACGCCAACCTCGCACAGCCGAGAAGCTACAAACAATGATCTTTCTGCAACTCACCGAGAGCACATGCTACACCGCATGCTCCGAACACTGGGCTTGACGCCTTGAGACAGTGACATTTTCTCGTTCATAGCGACAATCTTCATTCATTTAACACTACGACGCTCCCACAGCCATGCTAGCTCCTGGTCGGCGGGTGACGTCACGGAGGGGAGAGGTCAGGTGGGATGAACAAAAGGGGAATGCGGCCCTATTTATACCCCGCAAGGCAACCACGCCCCATTCATACTGCCACATTATCTTATCTTATTAGCCTTATTTACGTCATTGAGCAGAAGAATCTGAAAGCACATTTAAGGTTTGGATTGGAGGCCTTTTTTATTTTATTTTTAGAATTATTATTTTTATAAATTTTTCAGCAATTAAAGACGGTTTACTTCACACATCTCTTGTATGAAACAGGTGCATAAGAGAATGTATAGAAGCCAAACGTAGAACAGGAAAAAACTCTCACACTGTATACTCCAAACACCAGTGTTCCTTTATTTGATGCAACGTTTGGGCCAGTGGCCTTCGTCAGGCAAAATGTTTTTTATGAATGAGAAGCCATCCTTATATAGGGTGTGGCCTGCATCACAGGATGCTGTCATAATGGCCTATGGCAAAACGTAGGCTGCATATGTATACAACATACATCCAAACACAAAAAACAAAGCCAGGATATAGTGAATAAAATATACATATGTACATATATACAATAAAAACATCTAGTGGCACATGAAATACATGTGGGAAATGGATATATAAGACAGCTCAAAAATAGAGAAGATCTGCCTAAATCTATGCAAATCAACATATACACCAAGGAAGTTAACACAGCCTATAAACATAACAATAGTCTTCTGGTGTTTGGAGTAAACAGTGTGAGAGAGTTTTCCTGTTCTACGTTTGACTTCTATACATTCTCTTACACACCTGTTTCATACAAGAGATGTGCGAAGTAAATCGTCTTTAATTGCTGAAAATTAATAAAAATAATAATTCTAAAAATACAATTAAAAAGCCTCCAATCCAAACCTTAAATGTGCTTTCAGATTCTTCTGCTCAATGACGTAAATAAGGCTAATAAGATAAGATAAGATAAAATAGCCTTTATTGATCTCATAATGGAGAAATGTACTTGTTACATTCAGCTCTTAGAAACACTCAGGGTGTACAAATAGGCAGGAAATGTGAAATAAACAACAATTAAATAGTAAATAGTGATATCTTATATACAAGGACTTTGTGGGGACAAAAAGTGTACACAGTAAATAATAATAAGTAAACAGACTGCAAAAATAATAATAATAATAATGCTATAGTCGGTGTCAGCAGTGCAGGTTAGTGTAATACTAATATTTTACAATAAAAATATAGATTGACCGCCTTCTTAGTGACGTCACAGTTTTGAACGCGTGTCATTGGTTGACGCGGGTGTCAATCAGAACAGCTGATCGTGTTTTTGACTCTTGGCGCCTAATGAAACATATGATCAATAAATGCTTATCTTTGAACCTTAAATGGCTGACCGAGGCAAACATAAGGACATTTATATCATCGTGGACGCTTGGCATCACTTTCACCCAAAGGACTTTTGCAGAGGAAGTGTAAATCGGCGTTACGATCCTCCATGGGACTCCAGCGGGCCGCAGCTCAAAGCTAACCCGAAGAGAGCGCACCTTGGCGGGTACAAGCCCGGCAAAGACCCGGCAAGCCATGGATTAAAACCGGACCATGACACGCCACTTGTGGACTAAATACTGGAGAACCCGTCCCACGAAGACAGCAGAAGGTAGGGGAAAGGCTTTAAACTACGTACTGCTGTAATGTAATGCCATATTGTAAAAGTTCCTGAAGAAGTTTTTGTGATTGGGTTGGGTCCGGCTTGGTTTGTCCTGGATCCATCATTTTTTGGCTTTGATGAGCAAAAGTTTGGCCTCAGATTCACGCAAATATGAATCCTGTAGTTCTGCGCTTGTGTATGCGTGCTGAATGAGCTTTTGCCTGTCTTGCGAGGGATTCAAGCGAGTGTTGACTGTGATTTTGCATGTTTCTTTAGCATTATTGTAATTGCAAATACACTGCGAGTCATTTTTGCATTTTTGATTGTTTTATAGTTGGCTAAACCGAGCTGAATTTGTACTACGTGTTCTATACTATGAGCTGTCCGATATCGTCAAATGAGCCGCGCCTGGACTCTCATTGAAATACATTAGAAACCCATTGCGTTACTGGAGACGCAAACGGGACCTTTTGCGTTCTATATTACGCATAAGGCGACTGACCGTTCGTCAATTTATGACGCTTTCGGAGTGAGACTGTGTTGATTTATTCAGCTTTGAACCCAAAAAAGTTTATACAGATTTTTTCACTTATGATTAGTTAATTGAATAACTAAACAATATATCCAAAATCCCCTCTGATAAAATCATAGTTACTAATATGTCAGTAAAATAAAACCATACATTTTAATCTGACTCAATGCATTATTTTTATTTCCTAGGCAATTTTGGCCATTTTCATGCACAAAATGACAATTTCAGCCCAAGGTCGCTTTTTATATTTTGTGTGGGTTTTTTTAACCCCTTTGTCGTAGTAGTGACTAACTAACCCTAACCTTACCTTAGCCCTAACCTGAAGGATAGTGGAGTTTACAAACTAACCCTAACCTTACCTTAGCCCTAACTTACCTTAGCCCTAACCTTACCTTAGCCCTAACCTGAAGGATAGTGGAGTTTACAAACTAACCCTAACCTTACCTTAGCCCTAACCTAATAGTATTTACACTACCCTAACCTTACCTTAGCCCTAACCTTACCTTAGCCCTAACCTTACCTTAGCCCTAACCTTACCTTAGCCCTTACCTTACCTTAGCCCTTACCTTACCTTAGCCCTTACCTCACCTTAGCCCTAACCTTAAGGATAGTGGAGTTTACAAACTAACCCTAACCTTACCTTAGCCCTAACCTTAAGGATAGTGGAGTTTACAAACTAACCCTAACCTCACCTTAGCCCTAACCTTAAGGATAGTGGAGTTTACAAACTAACGTAATAAATTTGGCCTCTTTCAAAATGTAATAAGCCGATAACATAATCATGATTTACCGGCCGATAATGTAATAATTATTACTTTATTGGCCTAACAAGATGTAAATCAGGGGTCTCGAACTCATTTGGACTGGGGGCCACAAATGCAAACCCAGTGTTGGTCGGGGCAACAGACGAAGCCTTTTTTTATTAAGTCAATTATGATTTAGCAATTTTTTATTGTTTGCTGTAATATACCTTAAAATAGACTGTACAGAACTATCTCACATTTTTAAGCTTACAGAGGTTTCCAATCGGCCAAACATTTGCTGAGCTTCTAAATTAGAAATTAATACAGACTTAGACAATTAGTGTTTTTGTAATTAATCTCATTTTGCTTCAGGTAAATTGGTTCAGGGCATCAGTGAATGATCTTTCAGGAGTCAAGTCCAGTTTCTGTCTGTTGGCCTATTTAGAAAGAAATGCAAAATGTACAACAAATGTAATTTTAATTGAGTGTAGAAAGGCCCAACCAGGGACTGGAGCTGATAATGAGCACTAGCAATAAGCTTCACCTCATGTAAATAATGTGGAGTCAGTGGCCTCAGGCCTGTGACCTACAGTTAGATAATGGATGGTGCTTATATTTTTTACCATCAATGTTGCTGTAATTATTTGCAGTATTTTTATACATTTCCATATTCTCTATTTTTAATGTAACTATGGATCATGTGTTCACACGTGTCCTTAAGATTAAATTAATTGACATGATGAGCTTCTTGTGTGAGCACACAATGTTGCTCTGAGAGAGAGATGGAGAGAAAAGGCTCCTCACTTTACTGTTGTGAGCCTGGTTTTTACCCTCGTACTCATTTCATTTCGTACATGTAGGGAAATTATAATTGACCGGAGTTTACGGATGGCTAAGGCCAGGCTACTGTTGTGACGCTTTTAAACACTAATTACGATGTGTTCGCTTTGCAAAGTCATAAAGGTAAAGATGGTAAAGGAGCTTATTGTCAGGCTGCAGTGCTGTAACTTTTCCAGCACATGTTTAGCTGAACTAAAGTTTCTCCCTCGCGTTCTGACAGTCTCCACCTGTTTCAGAAGCTCCTCTCACAGTCCACTGCTGTTAGTCCGTTTCTGTGTTGAAAACAGTTGATAAATCATCTGCAGAAGCGCCGCATCTCTCTTCCCCGTCTCATGTTGTCATTCTCGCGTCCGCAGCAGTATTGGCGCTACCGCGCAGTGCCTCATGGGAAATGTAGTTCTAACGTGTTTAATGCAATTTACCGGCGGGCCGCATGTAATATAAATAAGAAATCATCTTGCGGGCCGCAAAAAAATATCTCGCGGGCCGCATTTGGCCCCCGGGCCGCATGCCTGAGACTCCTGATGTAAATCGTTCACAAATGTAATAAATTCAGCCAATAATGTAGTAAAACACACATTTTAATTCATTTTCAAAAACTAACACATTAAACAGTTGTTGTTCTGTTTTCTCTTGTTGTTTTGTGGCTTTTTCATCAGGTTTTTGTTTTGTGTTGTTTTTACTGTTTTATTTTCTCACTTCCTGTAACTTGTCGTACCTCACAGGCCTTTTCCTCTGACGGTGGCCCAGAGTGTAAAGCGGGGTCATTTATGACGGAAAGGTTACCGGTTTGAGTCCCTCCTCCAACCAGTGCATGGAGTCGCTGTGTCCTTGGGCAAGACACTTCACTCACATGTATGAATGTGGGGCATGTGTGAGTGGGTGGTTGGTAGTGGTCGGAGAGGCCAATGGCACAGTTTGGCAGCCTGCCCATGGCTACAGTAGTCGTCTGTAGCAGAAAGGGAAAGACTTTGTCAAGAGAAGATTTTTTAATCATTATCCTATTTTTGTTTATGATTTGTTTATGATTTGTTTATGATTTGTTATCTTGTATTACGTTCCTTGCTTTGATTGTTAATGTAAATGTTTTTATTTTGCTTCGGCCCAACTCCTTTTGAGCAAACCTACTGCTCAAATAAACAAACAAATAAATAAATAAATGATCATTGTACCAAACTGTGTTTTAGTCGGCGGTGGAAGAAGTCTCAGATACAGGAGCAGGAACTTACTATTAGTCACTCACTCTCACATGCACCACACTCACACACAGGCGAGGTGGGGGAAGTGCCTTGCCCAAGGATACAGCGACGTCATGCACTTGTGGGAGCATGGATTGGAATCTGCAACCTTTCAGCCATAATATGAGCGGCTTTACCATCTGGGCCACCGTCCTGGTCCTGAGCTGCGACAAGTTACCTCAAGTGAAAAAGATCAAAACAAACAAAAAGCAGTAAAATACAAAAGCTAAACCAGCACATTACAGCACACACAATATTGGCTTTATTACATTTGTGAACGATTTTCATCTTGTCAGAACCAGCTCAACAGAGTTATTACGTTATCAGTTATTTTGATGATTATGGCTCACAGTCCATTTTCAAAATATTCTAATTTTATGAGATTTTTTATTTGGGTTTTTTACAAACTGAGCCAAATAAAGTCTATATATGTGACTTTGCATGTCATGAGTCTATATCATATATTAGTTTCACAGTTTAAGTTGAATTACAGAAATGAATGAACTTCATAATGATATTCTAATTTTCCGAGTTTCACCTGTAGTGACAAAAAAGCAACAAACGAGCAACAAAAACATGCCAGAAATGCAACAATAACAGTGAAAAAAAACAACAGGGAAAACAGTGAAGAAAGCATCAAAAACAACAAAAATAAATAAATACGAAAACACAACAAAATGCTTAAAAATGTGACAAAATAAGTTTCGATCAGTTTTGTAGGTCTTAGCTTTCAAATAAGGCATTACTCTGGCCTATAGGCTTTAAGCGCCATCAAGAATCTCTTAGATTTGGGTAAAGCTGAACTGGAGAAAATGCACTGGGTTAAGGCAGGCTCAGAGGTTAATGTAACTTTTGAATCCAATGTGAAAATGTCCAGTTTGTAAGAATGTTTCCTCCTAGACTCCATGGTTTATCAATAGCTCCTCCCACATGACTCTGACCCACTTTCTGGGTCAAAGTCGTGTTTAGGTCTGTTTAGTTTTAACTTTATTATATAGATGGCACAAACTCTGGTGCCCAAAGGGTTTAAATAGTATTTGAATGGACCAGAAATGGAGCAAATAAGGCCTGAGTCTGTGGATGTGTTGTGTGGGGTGCCTCAAGGTTCCGTTTTGGGTCCTGTTTTATTCTTGTTGTATTGGATCCCTTTGGGAAAGTTCATCCAAAGGTTCAGTGATGTTTCTTTACACCTATTTGCTGCTGATAACCCGTTTTTTCTGCTCCTTTTAGCCGTCTGAGATCCAGAAGCGAAACTCTTTGCTCCGTTGTCTCGTGGAAATTAAACAATGGCTCAGTGGTAACTTTCTGCAGCTCAATGCAGACAAAGCTGAAACACTTATGGCCCCTGAGGATTCAATTCCAGGGATTAAACAGTACCTGGGTGATTTAGTCTGCAAAGCCAAGTCTTAAAAACCCCCGGCTCACATTAAATCCGGTTAAGGTCTGGTACGGCGTCCGCAATCTTAGGAGACCGGAGCCCCGCGGATCAAGCTGCCGGAAAAACACGAGCCAAACAGGAAGTCAGGTCTCGTGAGAAAAGAAGATTTGGTGTATTTCAAAATAAAATGTGTCCGCTTACGACTTATTTGGTCTCGTTTACCACCTGTACACGCGTGTAACGTCACAAATGTAAACATTTCTCCATTACCAGTGACACAGAGGTGCTAGTGTGTTTAAAGCTTCCACTTCACTGGGGAGAGTCGTTGTTCTGGCAAATACGGCTTTTGTTTACAAAAACTACCGCACTGTGAGCTCTTTGCACATTTGTTTCCAATGTGGTTCTTTAAACTGCAAATGGCCAGTAAATGAATCTGAATCTGAGAAATGACCGATCCTTCCAGGCTTTGGAACGATCTTCAAGAGCAAACTAAAGACTCATGTATTTGTTTAGACTTTTAATCAGCTACTCTTGGGCTGATATGGTTTTGTGTTGTCTTGGCCTTTTTATATTGTGTGTATTTTCTGATGTTGTTGAATTGTGTTGTGAAGCACTTTGTGGCTTTGTCGGTGAAAGGTGCGATATAAATAAAGCTGACTTACTTACAAGTTTATGAAACGTAATTTTTGGGAGGTAATATCATCATCGGATTAGTTGGAAACCACATAAACCAGAGTCAAGTACATTTCATACTGGGCCAGATTTCTCAGACTTAGTGAGCCTCACACCGTCACCAAAGTAGAACATTTTTGGTATAAACAAGTTTATTTATGTCAAAAAGCAAAATAACAATGTCAAAAGACGGTTATTCAGTAAAACAAGACCGAAAAGGCTTAGGCCAGGGGTCACTTATTTTTACAGAGGACAGATTATTGGTAAAGACTTGGCCTTGGGACCAGACACAAAATAAGACATAAAACATTCTCCATGGTTTGAAAATAAACTTAACATCACATAACCGTCATCAGTGTGAGCCGAGCGTCAGGTTTTCATGTTTCTGATTAGTTTGATGGATAATGTTTGTCATTAATGATATTCTGACATCATTAATGGAAAGTTGGGGATGTTTGTGTTCTAATTTATGCTATAACCGTTATATTCGTGCGTCTGTAAGTTCAAACCTCAGATGATCTTATCAGTTCAGAGAAACTGCAGCTTCTTATCGTTTGGCCTGATCAGTGTGAGAGCTGAGGTGTTAATACACAGGAAACGTTGCGAAATATTAGTTCTGTGTCACGTATGTCTCAGACCTTTAGGTGCTTCACTAATGCATAATCTCACCCTGAGAATAATAATAATGAATAATAATTAATGCACTTTTCATTCAGAGAATCTCAGTGCTACAAACACACACATGTAAAAACATCAACAATTGTAAACTTTATTAAAAAGTTGTGTCTTATATTTAGCCCTAAAAGAGCCCAGGTTTTGTATTTCTCTCAGCTGGTCCAAAGCAGAAGGCTCCGTCCCCCATGGTTCAGAGGAGGTGGTAGGAACATGAAGGTGGAGGTTCTGGATGACCTGACTGTTGCCGTGGTATGAGTTCCTGCAGGTATAATGGAGCAGTGATGCATTATGGGTGAGTAGCTGGATCTTGTACTCGATCCTTGCAGAAACCAGAAGCCAGTGCAGTGAAAACAGTATGGGTGTGATACATGGATCTATTATAATATGGGTGTGATAATGATAATAATAATAATAATAATAATAATAATAATAATAATAATAATGTTATCTCCTGAAGGCCGTGACTCGTGCCAGCCTTTGTTCATACTGAGATGGACTTGGGGCAGTTCGGACATATAGTTTGGTGTCATCAGTATAACAGTGGTAGGATATCCCATGTTATTGATCTGCCGCTCCAATCACCCCAGGGGAAGCACACACCCTGCAGCTCTCTCAGAATTCAAATCCCGCTGCACTCTGTCGTTGTGTCCTTGGGCAAGACACTTCCCCCTCCTTGCCTCCAGGGTCTGTGTACACTGGTGTATGAATGAGTGTGAATGGGTGAGTGGTTCCTTCCTGTAAAGAGCTTTGAGCCTAAAGCAGGTGGAAAGGCGCTGTATAAATGTGACCATTTACCATTTTAGGCCAGGGGTCTTCAATTATTTTTTACAGAGGGACAGATTATTGGCCTTGGGACCAGACAGACTGTGGTACAACTACGACTAAAACATACAGTGGGCTGCATAAGTATCTGCACCCCTTTAACTTTACGACATAAATATATATAATTGAAATTGTACATAAAAGACACACACTAAGTGACACACAATCGTGAAGTGAAATGAAATTTCTACATGATTTTTATTTTGTTTTTATAAATAAAAACTGAAAAGTGTGATGTGCATGTGACGGCCTGTGCCATTGGGGTGGAGGGGGACCCTGTGTCTGTGGTTGCTCCTCCCTCTGCTCTCCTCTGCAGGTGCGTGTGCAGCTCCGGATTGGCCAGCTGTCGGGTCCGGCCCTTTAAGGATGTCCAAGCTGCACCTGTGGAGGCGGCTCGGTTTTCCTTCTGTCTGCGCCTTTGCGGCAGTGCCTCTGTTCGTACTCTGTACATATCATATGCTGCTCCATACTGTGTGGGAATAAAAGAAGCGTGAACCGCCTGTATGTGTCCTGTTGTTGTGTCAAGAGAGTGAGCCAGTCTTGACAAGTGGGGGCTCGTCCATATGTGAGTAGTTTCGTGTTCGCCGTTCTGTTTGTTGTGTGTTCTGTTGGGCTCTGTTTTCGGTGTGCGTCCTCGGGTGTCTCCTGGGAGGTTAGCGGCTCATTCCCAATAGGGGGGTGGTGTCGGTTTGGGGGCTAGGCACGATCCGTGGCAGGTTGACTGTTTGGTCGACCGGGGGTTCGGCTGACGGGTAACGTGTGGTGGTCTGCGTAGCAGAGAGCCGACGTCCTGCTGAGCCGTATGTTTAAGTCCCACCGCGAAGTGCGAGAAGAGTTAGGGATTGAGTTGGTTAGCGCTGGGTAGGTGGTGAGTGGAGACAACCGGGGGTTGTAGCAGTTGCCTGTTTGGTGCGTAGCGTGGTTGGTTGTGACTTTGTGGAACATGGATTACGAGGCTTTCTATGCTGCGCCTGATGCGGCGACATTAGGCTCGTGCACAAGAGAACAGTTGGTGGTACTTGCGGGGCATTACGGGATTGATTTCCGGAAGGAGCTATTAAAAGACGAATTGAAAGCGCATGTGATGTTAACACTGTTTGAGAGAGGGGTGCTGCCGAGGGGTGCAGGCGGTGTGGGCGCCGAGCCATTTGCCGGGCCGCCGCGATTGCTCGTGGGGTCCGAAAGTATGCTCACGTTTGAGCAGCAGGAGCGTTTGCTGCAGTTACAGCTGGAGGTGGAACATGCAAAGCTCCGGGTTTGTAGAGAGTCCGCCGCGAGGGGGGCGGTTGGACTGGAAAACGCGCGGGAGCACACTGAGTCGTCCAATCTACGATATGTACCTATATTTAATGAGAGAGATCCGGATACGTTTTCACCCTGTTTGAGAGGGTGTCTGTGGTTCGGGGCTGGCCAGATGCTGAGAGAATTTTGTTGTTGCAGTGTGTGCTTTCGGGTAAGGCGCAGGAAGCTTACTCTGCTATCTGTGCGCAGGATAATCTAACCTACGGACAGGTGAAGGTTGCTGTGTTGAAAGCGTATCAGTTGACTGCTGAGGCATATAGACAACGTTTTCGCCGGTGGGTGAAAGGCGACAGACAGACCCACGTGGAATTTGCGAATGAGCTGACTACTCATTTTAAGCGGTGGTGCACGGCTGCGGGTGTTAACTCTTTCGAGCAGTTGTCGGATCTGTTTATTGTGGAGCAGTTTAAGAACGCACTACCTGGAAGGGTGGTGACTTATCTGAATGAACGGGAACCGGAGAGTGTGATGAGGCTGCTCAGTTGGCAGATGATTTTGTCCTCACGCATCAGGTTTTTGGCCCGGGTGCCGGGAGTTTGGCACCTGGGGTGGGCGTTGGTGATGCGCGCGTTGTGGACGGGAAATTCTTTCCGGGGCGTCAATCTCCGGGTCGGTCAGGGCATCTACGGGAGGGTGATGTGTGTCATTATTGTCGCAAAGAGGGGCATTGGAAAAGTACGTGTCCGTTGCTGAAGGGTAAAGGGCACGTGTCACCAGCTATGCTGTGCGTGGAGTCGCCACGGCCGCCAAGACCTAGGGCTGTGGAGTCCAGTGGCTGTACGGGGTTTGAGCCTTTTATTATGGATGCACGTGTATCACTGGCGGGGAGTGCAGAGGGTGTGTACATTAAAGTACTTCGTGATACTGGAGCTAAGCACTCATTTATCGTGGAGTCGGTGTTGCCTTTCGCAAAAGAATCGCCTGTTAGTGATTTTATTCTGATGCGTGGTATGGAGCTTGGTTGTGTTCCGGTGCCTCGGCATTATGTGGCTTTGGAGTGTGGTTTTGCGTCTGGGGTGTTTCCTGTAGCAGTCCGGCCTGCGTTGCCATTAGATGGTGTGAGTATGGTTTTGGGTAATGATATTTGTGGAAGCGCTGTGTGGGCGTCTGGTCCACCTTGTCCGGTCGTGGTGCCCAAGCCCTTAGCCTCGGATTGGATCTGTGATAATGGATGTTTCCCGGTTTGTGCGGTTACGCGTGCTCAAGCTAAGGGTGCGGAGCCTGCGGTTGCCGCTTCGGCTTTGGTGGAGCCGGTTGTGGTGCCTATGATACCTGATGAAGTGTCTAAAGAGGATTGGGTTAGTGCGCTGAGTGGTGACCCTACTCTTTCGTCGGTACAGGAGCAGGTTGTGCATGTTACGCAAATTCGGGATTTGGCACAGGGCTATTTTGAACAGGACTCCATGCTTGTGCGGAAATGGGTAGGGTGTAATGGTGATGTTGTGGGTGAGCCGTTTTTCCAGCTGGTTGTCCCTGAGGCATTTAGGTCACATGTGCTGAAGGCGGCGCATGATCAGAGTGGACACTTTGGCGTGCGTAAAACGTACTTGTGTGCCCTTAAACATTTTTTTTGGCCGCGCATGAAGGGAGATGTGTCTGCGTATGTTAAGTCGTGCCATGTGTGCCAGGTGACGGCAAGCCGAACCAGAGGATCAGACCGGCCCCGTTACAACCTATTCCAGTGGTGCATGAGCCGTTTGAGTACTTGTTGATTGATTGTGTGGGTCCCTTGCCTGTTTCGAGGTCTGGTTGTAAATATTTGTTGACGGTTATGTGTCAAGCTACGCGTTATCCGGCTGCATTCCCGTTGCGCACCATTACTACGAAAATGGTGGTGCGGGCCCTTTCGCAGTTTGTGTCAATTTTTGGTATTCCGAAGGTTATTCAGAGTGACCGGGGGTCGAATTTTTCGTCGCGCATGTTTGCACAGATTTTGAGGTTGCTTGGTGTCAAGCATCGTCAGTCGACTCCTTATCATGCCCAGAGTCAGGGGGCTTTGGAGCGTTTCCATCAGTCTTTAAAGTCGCTGTTGCGGGCGTTTTGTGTGGAGTTGGCTGGGGATTGGCAGGAAGGACTTCCGTGGCTGATGTTGGCGGCTCGGGAGGCGGTGCAGGATAGCACTGGGTTTAGTCCCAATGATCTTGTTTTTGGACACTCGGTGCGTGGGCCGTTGGCGGTGTTGAAGGATGGGCTTGTGTCGTCGGCTGCGCCTACGAATTTGATTGATTATGTGAACGGGTTTCGGCATCGCCTTTATACTGTGGGGTGTTTGGCGCGGGGGAGGTTGCGCTTGGCCCAGAAAGGCATGAAGGCTCAGTATGATCGGCGGGCGCGGGAACAGGTGTTTGGTCCGGGTGACCAGGTTCTGGCTCTGAGACCACTCGTGGGCTCTCCGTTTCAGGCGAAGTTTGCGGGTCCGTTTGTTGTGAAGGAGCGGGTTTCGGACTTGAATTATTTGATAGTTACACCTGGAAGGAGGAGGTCCACACAACTTTATCATGTTAACCTTTTGAAGCCTTACTATCGTCGTTCGGTGGGGGCGGCGGTGTTGATGATGGGTTGGGTGCAGCTCTGGCTGTCGGTAGCTGTGTCGTCCGCGGGGATGATGGGGTCCCTGGGCCGGACGACGGGGTGCTGTCTGGGCGGTTGAAGAATTCAGAGTCGCTCGGGCAGCTTGATTCTCTCCTGTCCCATTTGCCTCTGCTCCAGAGGTCAGAGCTGGCCTGTTTGATTACTGACTTCCAGCAGCTTTTTGGGGACGTGCCTTCTAGGACAACGTGGATTGTGCATGACATTGAGGTGGGGGATGCGCAGCCCATTAGGCAGCGGTTCTACCGTATGTCTCCGGATAGGCTCAAGTTGTTGGACAAGGAGGTGGAGTATATGGTTAGCAATGGGATTGCAGTGCCGTCCTTTTCGAGTTGGGCCTCTCCTTGTATTTTGGTGCCAAAGCCGGATAACACGCCGAGGTTTTGCACTGATATGCGGAGGGTCAACTCTGTGTCTAAGGCTGATTCGTTTCCTCTGCCCAGGATGGAAGACTGCATCGATTTGGTGGGGCCTGCAAAGTTTGTTTCGAAGTTTGATTTGTTGAAGGGGTATTGGCAGGTCCCCTTGTCCGAGCGGGCGCAGGAGATTGCGGCCTTTGTTACTCCTTCCGGTCTGTATTCGTACACAGTTATGCCGTTCGGTCTTAAGAACGCTCCGGCTACGTTTCAGCGGCTAATGAATCGGGTCATTGCGGGGTTGGATGGTTGTGCGGTGTACTTGGATGATTTGGTGGTGTTCAGTGATACCTGGGGTTTGCATCTGCAGCGCATTAGGGCGCTGTTCGGGAGGTTGGCGGACGCGCAGTTAACGGTTAACTTGGCGAAATGTGAATTTGCTAGGGCCACGGTCACTTATCTGGGTCGTGTTGTCGGTCAAGGCAAGGTGGCTCCTGTGGACGCTAAGGTGGCTGCGGTGGGCGGTTATCCCCGACCCACCTCGAAAAAGGAGTTGCAACGGTTTCTCGGCCTCGTGGGCTATTATAGGAGCTTTTGTCGCAACTTCTCATCTGTGGTTTTTCCCTTGACCGAGTTGCTTAAGGCCACGGCAAAGTTCGTGTGGTCTGCCGATTGTCAATTGGCATTTGAGCATGTGAAGACTCTTCTGTGTTCTTGTCCTGTTCTGATGGCCCCTCGGTTTGATAAGCCATTTTGTATACAAGTGGACGCCAGCCAGGTTGGTGCTGGTGCCGTCCTCCTCCAAGTGGGGGAGGAGGATAGTGGGCTTCGGCCGGTGTGTTTCTTTTCAAAGAAATTTAATAGTTATCAGTCTAACTATTCGGTTATAGAAAAGGAGGCGTTGGCTCTAATCTGGGCCATTCAGCACTTTGAGGTTTATGTGGGGGGTGGTGCGCCCCTTGTGGTCTATACGGATCATAATCCTCTGACCTTTTTGAAGAGTCTCAAGTCTCCAAATCAACGTTTGGTTCGATGGGCTTTGTTTTTGCAGGCTTATGATTTGGATGTTAGACATATCAGGGGGGTGTCTAATGTTCAGGCGGATGCTCTGTCACGTGCACCGGTAGAATAGGCTTGGGGTGCTAACATCTCCTGGGTCTATTTGGGTAGGGTGGCACGGGTTTATATACCAGGGTGTTTGTGTTCATTGCCCGTTTTAGGGAGGCTAACTCTTCTTTCCAGGCCTTCTGTATCTCCTGGTCGGCAAGGACTGGCGGCGGGGACTGCGCCTGGTACAGCCCCTACTGCGCAACTCCTCTGCACATCGGTGGGCTTGCCCACCGGTGTCTAGGTAATTCTGTTAGTCCTGCTCTGCCGTAATTCTGGTCTGGCCGTGCCCTGTTGCGTTTCTGCTCTCCTTCCACCCAGGGGTCGGCGTTTGTTTGGTTGGCTCGCCTGGGTCCGGGTTGTCGTTGGTGCCGGGTCCTTCCACTTCGGTCTGCTGCCCTGTGTCGCCCTCTGGTCTTTACCATCCTGCCGCGATGGTACCTCTGTTTCAACTCCTCGGGCTTGGCCCATACGCTCGGACAATGTTGTGCTTACGCATTGTCTAGCTTTTGAGAGGTACATGCATAGGAGGGGGGGGTACAGTCCCTTCTTTTAAGGGGGGGTGTGTGACGGCCTGTGCCATTGGGGTGGAGGGGGACCCTGTGTCTGTGGTTGCTCCTCCCTCTGCTCTCCTCTGCAGGTGCGTGTGCAGCTCCGGATTGGCCAGCTGTCGGGTCCGGCCCTTTAAGGATGTCCAAGCTGCACCTGTGGAGGCGGCTCGGTTTTCCTTCTGTCTGCGCCTTTGCGGCAGTGCCTCTGTTCGTACTCTGTACATATCATATGCTGCTCCATACTGTGTGGGAATAAAAGAAGCGTGAACCGCCTGTATGTGTCCTGTTGTTGTGTCAAGAGAGTGAGCCAGTCTTGACAGTGCATAAGTACCGCCCCCTTTCCTTTTAGTGCAAACAACTGCCTTCAGACGTTTCCTGATGATTTCTGAATGATCACATGTTGACCCAATGACTAAACAGAGTCTACCTGTGTGTAATCTAATGTCAGTTCAAATACAGCTGCTCTGTGATGGTCTCAGAGGTCTGTTAGAGACTATTGTGGAGCAGACAGCATCATGAAGTCCAAGGAAGGCAAGGCAAATGTATTTATACAGCACATTTCATGCACAAGGCAACTCAATGTGCCTCACAGCAACACCATAAACACAATAAAAACAAATCCAACATTTGACATAAAATAAGACAAAGTCATAAAACATTATGAGTTTATCAGGTCAGTTTAAAGAGCCGAGAGTCAGGTTTTCATGTTTCTGATTAGTTTGATGGATAATGTTTGTCATTAATGATATTCTGACATCATTAATGGAAAGTTGGGGGATGTTTGTGTTCTAATTTATGCTATAACCGTTATAATCGTGCGTCTGTAAGTTCAAACCTCAGGATGATCTTATCAGTTCAGAGAAACTGCAGCTTCTTATCGTTTGGCCTGATCAGTGTAAGAGCTGAGGTGTTAATACACAGGAAACGTTGCAAAATATTAGTTCTGTGTCATGTATGTCTCAGACCTTTAGGTGCTTCACTAATGCATAATCTCACCCTGAGAAGAATAATAATAAATAATAATTAATGCACTTTCATTCAGAGAATCTCAGAGTGCTACAAACACACACACGTAAAAACATCAACAATTGTAAATTTTATTAAAAAGTCTTATATTTAGCTCTAAAAGAGCCCAGGTTTTGTATTTCTCTATAATATGGGTGTGATAATAATAATAATAATAATAATAATAATAATAATAATAATAATAATAATAATAATATTATTATCTCCTGAAGGCCGTGACTCGTGCCAGCCTTTGTTCATACTGAGATGGACTCGGGGCAGTTCGGACATATAGTTTGGTGTCATCAGTATAACAGTGGTAGGATATCCCATGTTATTGATCTGCCGCTCCAATCACCCCAGGGGAAGCACACACCCTGCAGCTCTCTCAGAATTCAAATCCCGCTGCACTCTGTCGTTGTGTCCTTGGGCAAGACACTTCCCCCTCCTTGCCTCCAGGGTCTGTGTACACTGGTGTATGAATGAGTGTGAATGGGTGAGTGGTTCCTTCCTGTAAAGAGCTTTGAGCCTAAAGCAGGTGGAAAGGCGCTGTATAAATGTGACCATTTACCATTTTAGGCCAGGGGTCTTCAATTATTTTTTACAGAGGGACAGATTATTGGCCTTGGGACCAGACAGACTGTGGTTCAACTACGACTAAAACATACAGTGGGCTGCATAAGTATCTGCACCCCTTTAACTTTACGACATAAATATATATAATTGAAATTGTACGTAAAAGACACACACTAAGTGACACACAATCGTGAAGTGAAATGAAATTTGTACATGATTTTTGTTTTGTTTTTATAATACAAACTGAAAAGTGTGATGTGCATAAGTACCGCCCACTTTCCTTTTAGTGCAAACAACTGCCTTCAGACGTTTCCTGATGATTTCTGAATGATCACATGTTGACCCAATGACTAAACAGAGTCTACCTGTGTGTAATCTAATGTCAGTTCAAATACAGCTGCTCTGTGATGGTCTCAGAGGTCTGTTAGAGACTATTGTGGAGCAGACAGCATCATGAAGTCCAAGGAAGGCAAGGCAAATGTATTTATACAGCACATTTCATGCACAAGGCAACTCAATGTGCCTCACAGCAACACCATAAACACAATAAAAACAAATCCAACATTTGACATAAAATAAGACAAAGTCATAAAACATTATGAGTTTATCAGGTCAGTTTAAAGAGCCGAGCGTCAGGTTTTCATGTTTCTGATTAGTTTGATGGATAATGTTTGTCATTAATGATATTCTGACATCATTAATGGAAAGTTGGGGGATGTTTGTGTTCTAATTTATGCTATAACCTTTATATTCGTGCGTCTGTAAGTTCAAACCTCAGATGATCTTATCAGTTCAGAGAAACTGCAGCTTCTTATCGTTTGGCCTGATCAGTGTAAGAGCTGAGGTGTTAATACACAGGAAACGTTGCGAAATATTAGTTCTGTGTCACGTATGTCTCAGACCTTTAGGTGCTTCACTAATGCATAATCTCACCCTGAGAATAATAATAATGAATAATAATTAATGCACTTTTCATTCAGAGAATCTCAGAGTGCTACAAACACACACACGTAAAAACATCAACAATTGTAAATTTTATTAAAAAGTCTTATATTTAGCTCTAAAAGAGCCCAGGTTTTGTATTTCTCTATAATATGGGTGTGATAATAATAATAATAATGATAATAATAATAATAATAATAATAATAATAATAATAATAATAATAATAATAATAATAATAATAATAATAATAATATTATTATCTCCTCAAGGCCGTGACTCGTGCCAGCCTTTGTTCATACTGAGACGGACTTGGGGCAGTTCGGACATATAGTTTGGTGTCATCAGTATAACAGTGGTAGGATATCCCATGTTATTGATCTGTCCGCTCCAATCACCCCAGGGGAAGCACACACCCTGCAGCTCTCTCAGAATGCTCTTCTCCCTTTTCTCTCAGCTCTACAAGAGAAGATATTCTGCAAGATTCAAGACTGAAGGTTCACAGTAGTTCAGATTCAGATTTAATCTATTCAGACATTTGAACATTTAACAGATAAAGAGAGGAAATATTGATACATTACGTCACGTCTATTATGCTGCACTTATACATGTTTTGATTTCTTGTAGCATCAGGTAAAGGCTGCTCCACTTTAGTCCAAACTCGGTTTAGTTTGACAGATAGAGTTGGTAGAACTAAAGCCTCATGACAGTTTCTGCTCCTCGAGGATCTAATGAACAAAGCAAAGCATGAAGCGGTAATTCTCCAGCGTAACCTCGCGGTCACATGACGCGCTCCCGTCTGAGTGACAGCAGCTGCAGAGCGGCTCATGCAGAGGTTTTTAATGTGTGCAGGTTTGGGTCGGAAACTGAGACTCATCTTTTCGGGTTCGGGCGGGTCAGAAAAACCCCGACCCGCACATCTCTAGTCTCCGGTATCAGTATCAATATCGGATATCGGCAGATACTCAAACCCCTGTATCGATATCGGAAGCAAAAAAACCTGGATCGGTGCATCTTTACTCCCGAGCTCCAGTGTCAGAATCTACACAGACTTTTTAATAATAAGAGTTTAAGGCGAGACACGGCAGCTGAAAGTATTGATTTTTCACGCAGTGGTCGAGATTTGTATCTATTTTCCTCCTTTACATCTTAGTTTTCATGTCAGAATAAAAATGACCAAACTCACCCTGCATGATGCTTAATTTATGATGATTTGTCCGCCTGCGACGCGGAGGTAACCCGGTCGTTCCCGCGGGTATTCATTCACAAATATTGACAGATTTTACATCCACGTGTCCTGTGAAGGGTCCCTGTGATGACGCTATCGCCCAAATATGGTATTTTTCCTCCTACAAGACGCCTGGTGCTGAAGAGCCAAAGAAGGTTCCACTCGGGCAGCGGGTGAGCCCTTATAGTCGCTCACACAGACTCCAAACTTTACAGTCTGGGACTTCACATTTTGAAGGTTTTTTCAGAGGGATTTTTTTATATCTAATTCCTAGCCTGATTTATTCAACACAGTCTCACTCCGAAAGCGTCATAAATTGACGAACGGTCACTCGCCTTATGCGTAATATAGAACGCAAAAGGTCCTGTTTGCGTCTCCAGTAACGCAATGGGTTTGTAATGTATTTCAGTGAGAGTCCAGGCGCGGCTCATTTGACGATATCGGACAGCTCATAGTATAGAACACGTAGTACAAATTCAGCTCGGTTTAGCCAACTATAAAACAATCAAAAATGACTCACAGTGTATTTGCAATTACAATAATGCTAAAGAAACATGCACAGTCAACACTCGCTTGAATCCCTCGCAAGACAGGCAAAACCGCATTCAGCACGCATACACAAGCGCAGAACTACAGGATTCATATTTGTGTGAATCTGAGGCCAAACTGTTGTTCATCAAAGCCAAAAAATGATGGATCCAGGACAAACCAAGCCGGACCCAACCCAATCACAAAACTTCTTCAGGAACTTTTACAATATGGCATTGCATTACAGCAGTACGTAGTTTAAAGCCTTTTCCCTACCTTCTGCTGTCTTCGTGGGACGAGTTCTCCAGTATTTAGTCCCACAAGTGGCGTGTCATGGTCCGGTTTTAATCCATGGCTTGCCGGGTCTTTGCCGGGCTTGTACCCAGCCAAGGTGCGCTCTCTTCGGGTTAGCTTTGAGCTGCGGCCCGCTGGAGTCCCATGGAGGATCGTAACTAGGGTTGGGCATCGTTTGCATTTTAACGATTCCGGTTCCGATTCCGATTCTCACTATCGATTCCTGTTCTAAACGATTCTCGATTCCGATTCTTTGAGGTGCAGGAGAGAAAAAAAAAGATAATTTTTTAATTTGAAAAAGCCTTTACACAGGACATTTTTTATTTGCCAGGTGACTTCAAATCAAAGTCAAATCAAATTTTATTTCTTAAGTACTTTTCCTGCCATAAGGCAACAGAAAGTGCTTTACATAAAAACAAATGAAATTACAAAACAAGGAACACACACGTGCACACACACACACACACACACGCACACGCACGCACGGCACACGCGCACGCACACACGCACGCACACGCACGCACGCACGCACGCACACGTGAACACACACACACACACACACACACACACACACGCACACACACACGCGCACACGCGCACACACGCGCACACACACACGCACGCCACGCACACACACACACACACACACACACACACGAACACGCAGAGGTTTTTTAATGTGTGCAGGTTTGGGTCGGAAACTGAGACTCATCTTTTCGGGTTCGGGCGGGTCAGAAAAACCCCGACCCGCACATCTCTAGTCTCCGGTATCAGTTAATATCGGATATCGGCAGATACTCAAACCCCCTGTATCGATATCGGAAGCAAAAAAACTTGGATCGGTGCATCTTTACTCCCGAGCTCCAGTGTCAGAATCTACACAGACTTTTTAATAATAAGAGTTTAAGGCGAGACACGGCAGCTGAAAGTATTGATTTTTCACGCAGTGGTCGAGATTTGTATCTATTTTCCTCCTTTACATCTTAGTTTTCATGTCAGAATAAAAATGACCAAACTCACCCTGCATGATGCTTAATTTATGATGATTTGTCCGCCTGCGACGCGGAGGTAACCCGGTCGTTCCCGCGGGTATTCATTCACAAATATGACAGATTTTACATCCATGTGTCCTGTGAAGGGTCCCTGTGATGACGCTATCGCCCAAATATGGTATTTTTCCTCCTACAAGACGCCTGGTGCTGAAGAGCCAAAGAAGGTTCCACTCGGGCAGCGGGTGAGCCCTTATAGTCGCTCACACAGACTCCAAACTTTACAGTCTGGGACTTCACATTTGAAGGTTTTTTCAGAGGGATTTTTTTATATCTAATTCCTAGCCTGATTTATTCAACACAGTCTCACTCCGAAAGCGTCATAAATTGACGAACGGTCACTCGCCTTATGCGTAATATAGAACGCAAAAGGTCCTGTTTGCGTCTCCAGTAACGCAATGGGTTTGTAATGTATTTCAGTGAGAGTCCAGGCGCGGCTCATTTGACGATATCGGACAGCTCATAGTATAGAACACGTAGTACAAATTCAGCTCGGTTTAGCCAACTATAAAACAATCAAAATGACTCACAGTGTATTTGCAATTACAATAATGCTAAAGAAACATGCACAGTCAACACTCGCTTGAATCCCTCGCAAGACAGGCAAAACCGCATTCAGCACGCATACACAAGCGCAGAACTACAGGATTCATATTTGTGTGAATCTGAGGCCAAACTGTTGTTCATCAAAGCCAAAAAATGATGGATCCAGGACAAACCAAGCCGGACCCAACCCAATCACAAAAACTTCTTCAGGAACTTTTACAATATGGCATTGCATTACAGCAGTACGTAGTTTAAAGCCTTTTCCCTACCTTCTGCTGTCTTCATGGGACGAGTTCTCCAGTATTTAGTCCCACAAGTGGCGTGTCATGGTCCGGTTTTAATCCATGGCTTGCCGGGTCTTTGCCGGGCTTGTACCCAGCCAAGGTGCGCTCTCTTCGGGTTAGCTTTGAGCTGCGGCCCGCTGGAGTCCCATGGAGGATCGTAACTAGGGTTGGGCATCGTTTGCATTTTAACGATTCCGGTTCCGATTCCGATTCTCACTATCGATTCCTGTTCTAAACGATTCTCGATTCCGATTCTTTGAGGTGCAGGAGAGAAAAAAAAAGATAATTTTTTAATTTGAAAAAGCCTTTACACAGGCCATTTTTTATTTGCCAGGTGACTTCAAATCAAAGTCAAATCAAATTTTATTTCTTAAGTACTTTTCCTGCCATAAGGCAACAGAAAGTGCTTTACATAAAAACAAATGAAATTACAAAACAAGGAACACACACGTGCACACACACACACACACACACGCACACGCACGCACGCACGCACACGCGCACGCACACGCACGCACGCACGCACGCACACGTGAACACACACACCACGCACACGCACACACACACACACGCGCACACGCGCACACACGCGCACACACACACACGCACGCACGCACGCACACACACACACACACACACACACGAACACGCACACACACGCGCACGCGCACGCACACGCACACACGCGCACACACACACACACACACACACTACTGTAACTGTAGGGAGAGTCCCTAACGGTAACTGTAAAACTGAAATAACACAAGTTGGCAGCAGTCTAAAAAGCAAATAGCTGCAGCTCAGATGGATACATATGGAACAAATAAAGAAAAGAAACTCAAACCCTGGTGCAGTTTTGACAAATCAGAAACAATAATGTACAGTTGAGTCGCTTATATTGGTTTTGTTGAGATGTAACTGTAATTTCCTACTCAAAAAGTGCCTTAAACACCTCTGGCGAGCTGCTCCTCCTCAGGGCCTTCAGAACAGATTCTGCAGGCCTCGTGTTGTCAGGCCGCACACATGATTGACAGCCAGTGTGACTGACAGAATTATCGGCCAATCAGAATTCTACACATTAACAGTACGTCCCCAGGGCCTGCAGTAGCTCAGAATACTGGGCGGCACGGTAGCACAGTGGTTAGCGCTCGTGCTTCACAGCAAGAAGGTCCGGGTTCGATTCCCACCAAGGCCGGGGCCTTTCTGTGTAGAGTTTGCATGTTCTCCCCGTGTCTGCGTAGGTTTCCTCCGGGTACTCCGGTTTCCCCTACCACTAAAACATGTACAATAGGCCAGGATGTATGAGAGTGTGTTTGAGAGTGCGCATGGGGGACGACGGATGGAAATTAGCCCAAGGCTACAATCCGGTGTGGCTTGTTCATTAACTTGCACTGTCCCTACCAAATAAACCAATAAAAAAAAAAAAAAGAAGCTTCCCCTACGTTTTGTTCGCCTGGGAAAACCGCTAATGTAACCGCGCATGGGCAAGACCATATTCCTCTTGGAAACGTCCGAACGAGGCAAATGAAGTGGATTTACTGATCATGGATATTTTGCGCCCCTTCATTATGACGAGCTTCTAGAGCAAAGCAGTGAGAACAACAGTGGGACGTAGACGCTCGGCTCCCCGGACAGGAGAAGAGTTTCCTCGCGTCAGCTGAGCTGGGACTCGGGCAGGGAACAGGTACGGGACTAGAGCGCTAAAAAAGCATCTCACATTGCACCAAACTGTAAGTTTATAATCCCTTTATTACGGTTGATTTTGCGTTTGAGTAGATCTCTGATGTCTCGCTCTGTCAACAATAAACATCTCCTAAAATGTCCACGTTATAACGCGCTCGTCTCCGCCTGTCATGTGTCGTGTGTTTCCGTATGGTAGTACGAGTGTTCCCGAAGGTTTTTGCTTTTGTTTGGGGCGGAGGCACCGCTGCTTTGGTTTGTGTTGTTGATACATCCTTTGGCGAAGAAGTGCCACACACAAAGGCAGTTTTATCCATACGCCTATTGTCCATCAGTGTATATGTGTTTGACTGAAACCCCACGGCCGACACTGCCTAATACAATAACCCCAGAAACAACTAGTGCAGGCCGCATGGAATTTAGGAATCGAAAAAAGAATCAAAATACAAACGTCTTCTTAACGGTTCTGGAACCGGACTTTAGGAACCGGTTCCAAATAGGAACCGGTTCTCGGTGCCGAACCCTAACAATAGGTTCCCTCTGGGCCAGGACTCCCCTGGAAAAGAGATTTGTAATCTCAGTGGGACTATCCAGGTTAAATAAAGGTCAGCCAGAGGGTTATGAGCGTTAGCCAGGCTCTGCCCACTGCTCCTGACGAGTCGCCCAGCGCCATCGAAGGGTCAAATGCAGAGACACGTGTCACTGTAGTAAACTGACCTTAAAGGCACCTAAACCTTAACCTCAGGTCAGAGTCTGGGATAATGGAAGTGCTTTGTGCTACACTGTGAAAGTCAATATGAAGCATTGGCTTAAATGACTTGAATGGAGGAATTTCTCTTGTTTTGAGCGGTTTTCACTCGGCGGTGTGCTGATTTACATAAAGATCACATCCAAAGTAAACAACTGGACATCAGTGACTGTAACCTGGAG
Source organism: Neogobius melanostomus (assembly GCA_007210695.1). Lineage (NCBI taxonomy): Eukaryota > Metazoa > Chordata > Actinopteri > Gobiiformes > Gobiidae > Neogobius > Neogobius melanostomus. The sequence continues at coordinate 63,182 of VHKM01000053.1, read as the reverse complement.
TGTGTGGGGACTACTATCACTTTATCTCCTCAAATGACTTTCTGTGTATTAGCAATTTATCGACTTCCTAAAGCTACTAATGAATTCTTTATCTCTCTCTTAACAATGTGATGGAAAAGAAGTCATTCTTTTAGGTGACTTTAATTTAAATTGGTGTGAGAAATCATGTAGAAACAAACTTAAAGAAATAACAAAACCTTTCCAAATGACACAACTATTAAGTAAACCAACTCGTATAACGAGATCTTCTCAACCTTAATAGATTTAATATTGACAAATAAACCTGAGAGAATAGTTAAAACTTATAATTTAATCACAGGCACGTCGGACCACAATTTAACCCTAGTAGCTAGAAAACTGACAAAAGCAAAGTGCAAGAATGAAATCCAGTGAACAGTAAATGTGTATCACTTTTATCCCAAAGAAAGATTTACAACTGGTTGAAAAGATTTAAAACAAATAAAGTGGGCAGACATCCTGGAGAAAACATCTTGTGAACAGGGCTGTCATGATCTTATGTCGACTGTAAATGACTTCTTAAACAATATACAAAAAATAAGCAGAGAAAGCGATATGCAAACGAAATTTGCCATGGTTTAATAAAACTATTTGAGATATGATGAAAAAGCGAGATGCGGCGCTAAAAACATTTGCCTTTACAAGTCAAAGAAATAAAGTTACAGCTTGAGCTTAGAAAGGCCAAAGCCAGTTTTTTCCTTGAAATCATCAGAAATGCACAAGTAATAGTAGGATATATGGAAAAACTATTTGATAATGACAAATTGTCAAAGTGTGGGAATATCCATCTCAAAATTAATGGAAAAAATGATTGATGACTCTTTTGCAATAGCAACAAATTTTAATGAATATTTTTTAAACATTGTCCAAAAACTGGCTCAGAATTTTCAAATTGTTCATCCCCCTCTCATAATCTGACTGACAAATCAGATTTTAATCTTAGTCCCAATTAACTAAAAGCCAAAGTGAAAAAAATACATGACTGGGTAAACAGCAGCAAAGCTAAGATATTATTGGACTTGATATTTCTTTTTCTTTAAAAACAATATAGGGGACATTCTTCTGATCCGGTTGACAACAATGATCAATCAATTCAATTATTGAGGTGATTTTTCCAGCAGCCCTAAACCTGCGATTGTCACCCTATATTTAAGTCTGTGACAAACAAGAAATGAACAATTATCGTCCAATAAGCTCCTCCTACTGCGTCAAAAGTGCTGGAGAAGACGGGGCGGAGCAACTTACCGCCCACTGTGACTCACAAGCTTCTCTTAAATCCAATGCAGTTTAGTTTCAGACGGAAGTAGCAACAGACATGGCCGTAGCTACCATTGAGGTCACCGAGGTCCGGACCTCGGTAAAATTTTAGCGCTTTTTTTTTTTTTTTTTTTTTTAGACACATTGAATCCTTTACTGCGCAAATGAATGTTGTGAACACGCGTTTATACAGGCGGAAGAGCCTCTAATTCAGACGTGGATGAGCTTGTTCTGGACCTAAATGTGTCCACTCTAAAACCGAACCTCTAGAGCCGCTTTGGACCCGAGTGCGTAAAACTCTGCGGAGGCCGAGAGCGCGGCTGAGTCTGTGCGTCAGCCCGCGCTACAACAGCAGCACCTTTAGCATGAACCGCGCCAAATTTGATCGAGTTGCAATTTCTTTACTCTCTGTCATAGAGAGAGAGGAGCCTGTGCTCGTGCCGTCAGACTGATCAGAAACTTCGATTTACAACAGGAGTTTTCCTCTCATTCTGCTCCGAGGAGCGAGAGGAGAAGGAGAAGTGTCTGTGTCTCCTCCTCTGCCGCTAAACCCGTGGCTTTGTATCTGTCACATACAAATACTGTAATGTCCTGCGTATAAATGATCTTCACTTTAATGAGAGCTTAAACCAGCGCATTCACATGTGTAGATACCGGTGGTTTGACAGTACGAGGGGGCGGGGCCTGATGTTCAGAATGAGCTGGTCACTGGGACAAAGCAAAACACTCAGCTTTACCCGTTCACACCAACAGCCTCGTGTTCAAAACAATTACAAACGGACATTTTCATTTAATATTTTTGTAGGCTATTTCTGTGGCACAGTCTGTCTGGTCCTAACATTTCCTCCTCACTCAAACAGAGAAATAGATGAAGAGGTTCAAGCAAAGCAAGTTAGTCTTCGGGGTCACAGGGGAAAAAGATGCAGATGCCCCGCCTCAGGTTCAGGTTCAGCAAAAAAGTGAGAGAACCACAAAGAAGACAGGGAGAGAGAGAGTGCAGCTGCATCCATGGCGTCTCACTAAAGTTTCTTTCAAAGTTTGACACACTGGGTTTGACATTAATCCTGTCTAGTCTCATTCAGTCCAGGTCCAGTCTTTAATAGTCCTGGTTTAGTCCGAGTAAAATTCCTAGTTGTGAACCTGCTCATAACAATGGCAATAAAACCTATTCTGATCCTGATTTAGTCCTAGTGTCAGTCAGTCCAGGTCTAGACAAGAATGTTGTTGGTTTTGAAATAGCTGTCTAAATAAAGCTTTATATTAAAGTTGCATTTTTTTTAATCTGAGAGTGAGTGAGCTTGAGAGGTGAGGGTTGATGAAGCTTTAGAGTAAAGAATTGTGTTAAGTTTTGCTAAGGTTTGTTGTTGACCAACTGTTCCAACACTGGGAAATGCTGTAAAGCTGTAATATACAGGAACATAATAATAATGCATTAGTCTATATAGCGTTTTTTCAAACGCTCAAAGTCGCTTTACAAATTCATGCATTATTCATTCACTCCATACTCAGTGATGGTAAGCTACTATTGTAGCCCCAGCTGCCTGGGGCAGACTGATAGAAGCGAGGCAACTAGTCTGCGCCATCGGCCCCTCCCACCACACAACCACTCACTCACTACATTCACTCAGGCTTCCTGCTGTTCCCAAACAGTCTCCAAAATAGCAACAAAAAGCAATTTTTGAAAACAGCTAAAGGATGAGATGAAAGTGGTTTTGATCACTTAAAATACAGGAAATTACATCTGAATCTTTAAAAATTCCTGGGGAGAACTCCCAGACCCTCAGTTTAAAGAATTAGCCCGACTCACTATTTTCAAAATCCTGGCTACGGCCCTGGCAACAGACTCTTCTGGAAACTGTCAGGGCAGATGTGGATCAGGGAAGAGTGGTGGGAGCAGTCTTCCTTGATCTGCTAAAGCTTTAGACACCGTCAGTCACCAGATACTCTACAGTAAATTAAATCAATACAGTCTCTCTGAGCATCTGATCCAAACTGTATAAGATCTTATCTGAGCGACCGACATCAGTGTGTACGAGTAAATAACATACAATCTGCGTTTAGAGCCACCTCAATGGGAGTGCCGCAAGGGTCTATTTTGGGACCCTTGCTCTTTAGCATCTATATAAATGACCTCCTACAGTGTGCTCTGACGTGATCATGTACGATCATGATACGTTTATCTTCACTTTTGGGAAAAACGAGCTGGAGGTTTCTGACAGATTATCAACAGAGATGAAAAAAGTTGCCGACGTCCTGCCTGACCTTAAATGTTGATAAAACGGTCTCAATGTTTTTTTCGAATAAACGTAAATTACAACAAACTCAAGAAATTCAAGTAAATGGACAAAAATTAAAATGTAAACGAACAATATATTTAGGTCTAATACTTGATTCAAATCTTGGTTTTAAAGTCACATAAAAAAACTTGGTAACAAATTGAAATGTAACTTGATGAACTTTAAACATATTAGAAACTCATTAACTCCAGAGGCCTCAGATACTTTCCTCAACACTATGATTGTTCCACATTTTCTGTATTGCACGTCCAGTTGGTCTCAGGCGTAAAACATCGTTAAAATCACTTGAATCATTATATAAAGGGCCATAAAAATTCATGATAAAAAGCCTCGTAAGTACCATCACTGTAAAGTACAAAGTAAATATAACTTTCTGAGTTTCAAAAACCTTATTACATATAATCAAATTTCTGCTCTGTTTAAAATAATCCATAACATCACTGCTCCCCCTTTGAGAAATGTTTTACACTCAATTCGGAGAGAATCTCTAGAACCACACGGTCGACAGTCAGAGGAGAGTTCAGCGTTCCAAGACACAAAACTGCATACGGTCATTCTCTTATAAAGCAGCGTTTGGAACACTCTCCAAATGAAATTATTTCATGCACAAACTATAGCACATTTACACGCCTGACCAAACAGTGGTTATTATCAAGCAAACCTGTCGCACTGAATGATTGTGATATGAACGCTGTAAACTGTGACTGAATGATAGAAAGTGCTTTTACCATGTGAGCTTCTATGTATTATTCTGTATATATTTTATGAACTTTTGTAAGTATAACATCAACCTGTCCAGGGACTGCGGGTGGAATTAGCTTTTTGCTATAACCTGGCACATGACTTCTATTCTTTTTAGACTAATGTTGTTTGTGCATTGTCCCTGAGCAAATAAATAAAGTAAAAAAATAAATAAATAAATAAAAAATTTAGACTTTTGTCCTGATCGAACGACGTTTACTGACATGACGTCTCAGATGGTTCTGAGGTAAATCTGGCTTGAAATAATAAAGTAAAACTGCCAATGGGATAAGACCAGTTTTCTTATCTCACTGAAAATGACCTGAAATAAAGACGAAATGTATTGAAACGTCTCAGAACAAGTAAATTAAGCAGTAAACTTTAGCTTCTGTCTATTCCAATTCAGACTTAATATTTCCTCTATTTATCTGTAAAACGTTTTAATGTCTGAATAAATTAAATCTGAAATGGGGGTCAAATGCCCGACTGCATCTTAACTGGTACAAATGACTCACATTGGATTATTATGCTCAGATTGAGATGTTAATTACTTTTAGCAGAGTCATGTTGGGTTTGTTAATAACGGAGGCTCTTCCAGGGCTAGGACGACATATCCAATCAGATCGTCCTCTTTGTGCTAAACCATGTTAATACTTTCAATACTTGTGTTTGGAGACATTTTGTCTTTGTTTTCAGGAACAGTTACAGCACTTTGTTACATTTTGTGTTAATGGACTTTTCAATCTTAACACTTCAATAAATGTTCAAATCAAATATCTCACATGATTTATTTCCGAGTCTAATTTTCATCCTTTTCTAACACTGTAGTTTTTATTGATGTGTGAACGTCTGTAACAGGGGCGTCTGCAGAGAGATGAGGGAGCAGCACAAAACAGACATGATTGAAAAACTGAGAACTGACGATGAAGAGCAGGTTTTTGTTTCGTTTTCATCCTCGTTTACGTCTCGTTATGTTGGAGCTCATTTTCAAGTTTTTAGACGAAGCCAAACTGGAGAAAATGTGCTCGGTTCAGGTGGTGTTTTTCACTTTGTTGTATGTACTTTATTATTGTCTTGAGTTTGTCGCCCCCTGGTGGTGGAAAGACTCTGGGACAAAATAAATGAATCTGAGAGGTTTATGTTTCAATAATAATGACTGTTTGATGATGTGTGGTTAAACTACATTGTTTTATTACAATCTACCAATGACTAAACTAAGTCAGTGCAGCAAACACATTATTTACATGATTTAAGTTATGAACAGGGAGTGGGAGTAAATAAGTTTGTCCTTTTCGAGCTAAAATGTTATTTATTTTGATTATGTTGGCCAGTTATAAGGGCAAAGGAAGTGCGTTGTATGAGAGGTAAAGATATTCAGCCTGTGCCTTTGTCTCTTGACACTGTCTGTATAGTTTCCTTTATATGGCCCGAAATAAATATTCAATTCAATTCAATGGGAAGTTGCTTAAAACTGGAACATAGTGTAACATGCCGTTATACCCGGTGACTGTTGGAGAATCCCAGCTGGAGAATATGCTTTTCTCATTACATGGAAACTGTGTTTATATCAAAGATAAAACCGATAATAACCAGGAACCTCCAGCCCTTGTAATGTGGAAACTCTATTATCAGTGTTCCCAGTGGCCCACAGCGCCCCTACAGGAGCAGGGAGGGATCGCCAAAGCACCACTAAAGACTGTGGCCACTAATCAAACAGTCTCTCTAGAATCATTCCTCTGACACATGAGCAGCAGTGGGACAGGTTTGATTCCAGCTAAAGGAGGGCTTTGTCCCAGGCCAGGGCTGTGACCGAGCAGCAGGACCATCATAATACATAGACCACAACATATTCTGACATTCTGATAATGATGGAAAATATGTCATAGTCTGTGTAAATCTGACTTTATAAACAAATAAACAATGGAATAAATCCACAGATTTGTTACAGAGCCGTGTTTATCCAGAAGAATAAGTGACAGGAACAGGTTTACCACAAACAACAAGGAAGAAAAGACTGTTTTTGTAAAATATTTATGAATCAAAGCAGAGTTTCCTTTAGTCTCTGTGGAGCTGTGGTTCCCAAAGTGTGGCCCGTGGCCCTGAGGAAACTTAAGTCTAAATGTCTGTGTGTCTTAGTCTCAGAGCTCAGGCTTTAGCTCCTCGTTCCTCATGTCCTTCTCTCCTTGTGTCCTCGTTTCCTTTCCTTGCTCTCACTGAGGAGTAAATCACCTGAGGATCTGAAACCAGAGGGAAACATCTGATCAATCAATCAATCAATCGATAAATAACAAACCAGGATTTGAGAGCCAGTATTTCTATATGAACATGTGTCAGTCTCTACAGCAGGAGAGTCACACTGATAATAAGTTTCCCTCATTCACCTGCAGCGTCTCACATTAATACTTTCTAAACATCATAAATAGAGAAATGAATAAATAATGAGCTGAAGCTCCGCCTCTGTGGGCTCCGCCCCAGGAGCTCCTCCTGAAACAACAGCAGTGAGTTATACAGTTATTTTCCACATGATAAAGTAGAAACAGGATCAGCTCTTACCTCTGAATATAAAACCTCTGGAGTTTTCACAGCAGAGTAAACAGGACTGAGCTCCAGCTCTGAGAGAAAACAACATAATAATAATAATAATAATAATGCATCGGTTTATATAGCGCTTTTCTGGACACTCAAAGACGCTTTACATTGCACTATTCATTCACTCCATACTTGATGGTGGTAAGCTACTATTGTAGCCACAGCTGCCCTGGGGTAGACTGACGGAAGCGAGGCAACCAGTCTGCGCCATCGGCCCCTCTGACCACCACCAACCACTCACTCATTACATTCGCTAGGCTTCCTGGTGTTACCAAACGGTCTCCCATCCAAGTACTAACCAGGCCCTTCCCTGCTTAGCTTCCAAGATCTGACGGGATTGGGCATAGCAAAGGCGGTATGACCACGACCTGTCATTTATCTCCAATGTGAAGGAAAATGTTTCAACCACACAGAGGGAAACGTTCAGTTTATCAGAGGCTCCAGGATCAAATATGTACCTGACATAGAGTTAAGCAAACCAGTTTAGTATCAACAATAAAGGATCAAAAGCAGGAACTCAAAATAATATAACATATTTATACTTAAGTTTTGGAGGGGGGAATGGGAGAAAAATTGGGATTTTTTATTTTTTATTTGGCGCAAAAATCTGAAAAACTTGATACAAATGTAAAATAATGAACATTATTGATCTGTTTCTATATGACTTATATTTGAGAACAGGCATCAACAAAATTCTGTTAACTTATATTTATACGGACATTTCTAGAGGTGCTTTGTGGGTGTGGTCCGTGTTGAAACGACCGCTCTGGTGGGTTGTAGGTTCTCTTTTGCCGGTGGGGCAGTATGATGTTGCTTAATGTAGGATTGATATTGTAAATATAACAGGCAAAGTTGGGGTACGTTGTGTGTGTGTGCTGTGTTCCTGCTCTTGTACTTGTAACATGCTCCCTGTACTAGTGTGATTTGATCAATAGTTTTATTTCAATGATGTCGGGGGTGGGGCTTATAAGCTTTTGCTTCAGCCCACTCCTTTTGAGCAGAATTTTTAACTGCTCAAATAAACTAATAAACTAAAGTATTTAGTTTTTAGTTTAGGTCAAGTTTATGAATAAATCTGTGAGAAACATTGAATCAGTGAATAATTAAACCTGTCGTCCCGCTGATCAGAGGTTATTAAAGGTAAATGTGATGTAAGTCGTGTTTCACTCACACAGACACTTAATGTGCATTATTCCTCTAAATGAGCGGATCGGCTCCACTTTGAGCCGGTGCGTTTTTATAGGGACCTGATGCAAGTGTGTCATTTTATTCTCACTACTGCCCCCTCAGGTCTTATGCATAACTGCAGTCTCTATATTAAGCTTTGTGAGTGGCAGTGCAGGATTGTAGAGACAGTTGTGGTGAACAGGTCTGGGCTCATTCATTAGGACATGGCTGGAACATGTAGGAGGAAATACATCATATCAACATGTTTTAAACTCTGTATAGTCCCTTTAAGCTTTCACAAAGCTGGATGATTGTTGACGATATTCAGCACGTTTCAGAACATCATAAATTAATAAATAGATAAATTAATGAATAATAATGACCTGAGCTCCGCCTCTGCCCCTTTTCCCAGGAGCTCCTCCTGAAACAACAGCACAAGTTTATTTAAACATTACAGCGCCACCTTCTGTCAAATCAACTGAACTGTCCCCCAGCTCTTAAAGGTCGGTCCTGGCTCTTGAAAGGTTCGGCTCCTGCTCTTAAAGATCGGTCCTGCTCTTAAAGGTCGTCCTGCTCTTAAAGTCGGTCTGCTCTTTTAAAGGTCGGTCTGCTCTTAGGTCCGGTCCTGCTCTTAAAGAATCCGGTCCTGCTTCTTTAAAGATCGGTCCTGCTCTTAAAGGTCCGGTCCGCTCTTAAAGGTCCGGTCCTGCGTCTCTTTAAAGGTCCGGTCCTGCTCTTAAAGGTCCGGTCCTGCTCTTAAATCGGTCCTGCTCTTAAAGATCGGGTTTTCCAGCCTTAAAGGTCCGGTTCTGCTCTCTTAAAGGTCCGGTTCTTGGCTCTCTTAAAGGTCGGTCCTGCTCTTTAAAGTCGGTCCTGCTCTTAAAGTCGGTCCTGCTTCTTAAAGTCGGTCCTGCTTCTTAAAGGTCGCCGGTCCTGCTGCTTAAGTCCGTGTTCCTGCTTCTTAAAGTCCGGTCCTGCTCTTAAAGATCCGGTCCTGCTTCTCTTAAAGGGTCCGGTCCTGCTCTTAAAGTTCGGTCCTGCTTCTCTTAAAGGTCCGGTCCGTGCTCTTAAAGGTTCCGGTCCTCTTCTTAAAGGTCCGGTCCTGGCTCTTAAAGATCCGGTCCTGCTCTCTAAGTCCTGCTCTCTTAAAGGTCCGTCCTGCTTCTTAAAGGGTCCGTCTGCTCTTAAAGGTCGGTTCCTGCTCTTAAAGATCCGGCCTGCTTCTTAAAGGTCCGGTCCTGCTCTTAAGATCCTGCCTCTTAAAGATCGGTCCTGCTCTCTTAAAGATCTGGCTTATTAAAGGTCCTGCTCTTAAGGTCCGGTCCCGCTCTTAAAGGTCCGGGTCCTGCTCTTAAAGGATCGGGTCCCGCTCTCTTAAAGTCGGTCCTGTTACTCTCTTAAAGATCGGTCCTGCTCTTAAAGAGTCGGTCCTGCTCTAAAGGGTCCGGCCCGCTCTTTAAAGGTCCGGTTCCTGTCTTAAAGATCGGTTCCTGCTTTCTTTAAAAGGTCCGGTCTTGCTCTTAAAGATCGGTCCGCTCTCTAAAGTCCGCGTCCTGCCTTCTTAAAAGATCCTGCTTCTTAAAGGTCTGGTCCTGCTCTTAAAGGTCGGTCTGCTCTCTTAAAGATCCGGTCTGCTCTAAAGAATCCGGATTCCTGTCTTTAAAGATCCGGTCCTGCTACTTAAAGTCCGGTCCGCTCTCTTAAAGATCCTCTCTTAAGGTCCTGCTTAAAGGTCGTTTCTGCTCTTCTTAAAAGGTCGGTCCTGCTCTTAAAGGTCCGGTCCTGCCTCTCTTAAAGGTCCGGTCCTGCTCTTCTTAAAGATCGGTCCTGCTCTGTAAGATCCGGTCCTGCTCTTAAGTCGGTCTGCTCTTAAAGGTCCCGTTCCTGCTCTTAAGATCCGGTCTGCTCTCTTTAAAGTCCGGTCCTGCTCTCTTAAAGATCCTGTCTTAAAGGTTCCGGTTCCTGTCTTAAAGGTCCGGTCCTGCTTTTAAAGTATCCGGTTCTGCTCTTAAGATCCCGGTCCTGCCTCTTAAAGATCGGTCCTGCTCTTAAAGGTCTTGGTCTGCTCTTAAAGATCTGCTCTTAAAGGTCACGGGTCCTTGCTCTTAAGATCCGGGTCCTGCTCTTAAAGTCCGGTTCTGCTCTTAAGGTCCGTCCCGCTCTCTCTTAAGGTCCGGTCCAACTCTTAAAGGCCGCGATCCTGCCTCTTAAAGTCCGGTCCGCGCTCTCTCAAGATCCGGTCCTTGCCCTCTAAAGATCCTGCTCTTAAAGATCCGGATCCTGCCTCTTAAAGATTCCTGCTCTTAAAGGTCGTCCTGCTCTTAAAGATCTGCTCTTAAGGTTCCGGTCCTGCTCTAAAGGTCCGGTCCTGCTCTTAAAGATCCGGTCCCGCTCTTCTTAAAGATCCGGTCCTGCCTCTTAAGATCCTGCTCTTAAAGGTCGCGGTCCTGCTTCTTAAGGTCGGTCCTGCTCTCTTAAAGTTCGGTCCTGCCCTCTTAAAGATCTGCTCTTTAAAGGTCGGTCCTGCTCTTAAGTCGGGTCCCGCTCTCTTAAAGATCCGGTCCTGCCCTCTTAAAGATCCTGCTCTTAAAGGTCCGGTCCCGTCTTACAAGGTCCGGTCCTGTCTTAAAGATCCGGTCCCGCTCTCTTAAAGGTCCAGGTCCGCTTCTTTAAAGGTCCTGTCTTAAGGTCCGGTCCTTCTAAGATCCGGTCCTGCTCTTTTAAAGGTCCAGTCCTGGCTCTTAAAGGTCCGGATCTGCTTCTAAAGGTCGGTCCTGCTCTTAAAGATCCGGTTCCTGCTCTCTTAAAAGGTCCGGTCCTGCTCTCTTAAAGACCGGTCCTGCTCTTAAAGATCGGTCCTGCTCTAAAGGTCCGGTCCTGCTCTTAAAGATCGTTCCCGCTCTCTGTAAAGGTCCGGTTCCCGCTTCTTTAAAGGTCTCTGCTCTTAAGGTCCGGTTCCTGCTCTAAAGATCCGGTTCCTGCTCTTTAAAGGTCCAGTCCTGCTCTTAAAGGTCCGGTTCCTGCTCTTTTAAAGATCCGGTCCTTATGTCTCTTAAAGTCCAGTCAGCTCTTAAAGATTCCGCGTCCGCCCTCTTAAAGATCCTGCTTCTTTAAAGGTCCGGTCCGCTCTTAAAGTCCGGTCCTTGCTCTTAAAGATCTCCCGCTCTCTTAAGGTCCGGCTTCCCGCTCTTTAAAGGTCCTGCTCTTAAGGTCGGTCCTGTCTTTAACAGATCCGGGTCCCTGCTCTCTTAAAGTCCAGTCCTGCTCTTAAAGGCGGCTCCTGCTCTTAAAGGTCCGGTCTGGCTCTTAAAGATCCGGTCCTGCTCTCTTAAAGGTCCGGTCCTGCTCTCTTAAAGGTCCGGTCCTGCTCTCTTAAAGTCCGGTCCTGCTCTTATAAGATCCGGTGTCCTGTCTTAAAGGTCCGGTTCCTGGCTCTTAAGATCAGGTCCTGCTCTTAAAGTCTGCTTCTCTTAAAGGGTCCGGTCCTTGCTCTCTTAAAGACCGGTCCTTGCTCTTAAAGATCCGGTCCTGCTCTCTTAAAGGTCCGGTCCTGCTCTTAAAGATCCGGTCCTGCTCTTCTTAAAGGTTCCGGTCCTGCTCTTAAAGGTCCTGCTCCTTAAAGATCGGTCCTGCTCTTAAGATCGCGTCCTGCTCTCTTAAAGGTCGGTCCTGCTCTCTTAAAGGTCCGGTCCTGGCTCTTAAAGGTCCTGCTCTCTTAAAGATCCGTCCTGCTTCTTAAAGGTGTCCGCGGTCCTTGCTCTCTTAAAGGTCGGTCCTGCTCTTAAAGATCCGGTCCTGCTCTTAAAGATCGTCCTGCTCTTAAAGATCGGTCCGCTCTCTTAAAGTCTGGGTCCGCTCTTAAAGGTCCTGCTCTAAAGGTCCGGGTCCTGCTCTTAAAGGTCCGGTCCTGCTCTTAAAGGTCTGGTCTGCTCTCTTAAGGTCCAGTCTGCTCTTAAAGGTTCGGTCCTGCTTTAAAGGTCCGGTCCTGCTCTTTAAAGATCCGGTCTGCTCTCTAAAGGTCAGTCCTGCTCTAAGGTCCGGTCCTGCCTCTTAAGGTCCGGTCCTGCTTCTTAAAGATCGGTCCTGCTCTCTTAAGGTCCGGTCCTGCTCTCTTAAAGGTCCGGGTCCTTGCTCTTAAAGATCGGTCCTGTCTTAAAGTCCGGTCCTGCTCTCTTAAAGCATCGGTCTGCTCTTAAAGGGTCCTGCTCTTAAAGATTCGGTCTGCTCTAAGATCCGGTCTGCTTCTCTTAAACGGGTCCGGGTCCTGCTCGTTAAAGGTCCTGCCTCTTAAAGATCGGTCCTGCTCTTAAAGATCGGTCTGCTCTCTTAAAGGTCCGGGTCCTGCTCTCTTAAGGTCCGGTCTGCTCTTTAAGTCCGGTCCTGCTTTCTTAAAGATCCGGTCCTGCTCTCTTTAAAGGTCCGGTCCTGCTCTCTTAAAGTCCGGTTCCTGCTCTTAAAAGGTCCTGCTCTCTTAAAGATTCGGTCCTTGCTCTTAAAAGGTCCGGTCCTGCTCTCTAAAGGTCGGTCCTGCTCAAAGATTCCGGTCCTGCTCTTAAAGATCCGGTCTTGCTCTTAAAGGTCCGGTTCGTCTCTTAAAGATCCGGTCTGCCTAAAAGATCCGGTCCTGGCTCTCTTAAGGTCCGGCCTGCTCTTAAGGATCCGGGTCCCGCTTCTTAAAGGTCCGGTCCCGGTCTCTTAAGGTCCGGTCCTGCTCTTAAGATCCGGTCCCGCTTTCTTAAAGGTCCGGTCACCGCTCTTAAAGGTCCGGTCCTGCTCTTAAAAGATCCGGATCCGCTCTCTTAAAGGTCCGGTCCTGCTCTTAAGGTCGGTTCCCGCTCTTCTTAAAGGTTCCGGTCCTGCTCTTCTTAAAAAGGTCCGGTTCCTGCTCTTTAAAATCCGGTCCCGCCTCTCTTAAAGATCGGTCGCTCTCTTAAAGGTCCGGTCCTGCTCTTTAAAGGTCCGCGGTCTGCTTTTTAAGGTCCGGTCCTGCTCTTAGAAGATCCGTCCTGCTCTTCTTAAGGTCGGTCTGCTCTCTTAGGTCCGTCCTGCTTCTTAAAGATCCGGTCCCGCTCTCTTAAAGGTCCGGTCCTGCTCTTAAGATCCGGTCCTGCTCTTAAAGGCGGTCCTGCCTTAAAGATCCGTTCCTGCTCTCTTAAAGGTCCGGTTCCTTGCTTCTCTTAAAGTCCGGTCCTGCTCTGCTTAAAGGTTCCAGGTCCCGCTTCTTAAAGATCCGGTTACCCGCTCTCTTAAAGGTCCCGGTTCCTGCTCTTAAAGATCCGGTCCCGCTCTCTTTAAAGGTCCGGTCCTGCTCTTAAAGATCCGTCCCGCTCTTAAAGGTCCGGTCCTCCTGCTCTTAAGATCCGCGTCCCGCTTCTTAAGGTAAACGTTCCGCTCTCTTAAAGGTCCGGTCCTGCTCTTAAAGGTCCGGTCCTGCTCTCTTAAAGGTCCGGTCCTGCTCTTAAGATCCGGTCCCGCTCTCTTAAAGGTCCGGTCCCGCTCTTAAAGGTCCGGTCCTGCCTCTTAAAGGTCAAGGTCTCTCTTAAAGGTCAGTCCTTCTCTCTTAAAGATTCCGGTCCCGCTCTCTTAAAAGTCCGGTCCCGCTCTTAAAGGTCCGTCTGCTCTTAAAGATCGGTCCTGCTCTTAAAGTCGGTCCGCTCTTAAAGGTCCTGGTCCGCTCTCTTAAAGGTTCCGGTTCCGCCTCTTTAAAGGTCCGGTCCTTCTTAAAGGTCCGTTCTTGCTCTTAAAGGGGTCCCGTTCTGCTCTTAAAGGATCCGTTCTGCTCTTAAAGATCGGTTCTTGCTCTAAAGGGTTGCTTTAAAGATCCGGTTTCTGCTCTTAAAGGTCCTGCTCTAAGATCCAGTGTTCCTGCTCTTAAGTCTGCTCTTATAAGGTCCAGGTCCTGCTCTTTTAAAGGTCCGTCCTGCTCTTAAAGGTCCTGCTCTTAAGATCCGGTGTCTGCTCTTAAAGGTCCTGCTCTTACAAGTCCGGTCCTGCTCTTAAAAGATTTTTCCTGGTCTGCCTTAAAGGTCCTGCTCTTAAAGATCGGTCTTAAAGGTCCCTGTCTGCTTTAAAGGTCCTGCTTCTTAAAGGTCCCGGTTCTGCTCTAAAGGTCCTGCTCTTAAAGGTCCGGTTCTTAAAGTCACTGTTCTGCTCTTAAAGGTCCTGCTCTTAAAGGTCCGGTTCTGTCTTAAAGGTTCCGTCCCTGCTCTTAAAGGTTCCGGTTTCTTGCTCTTAAAGGTACCGGTTCGCTCTAAGGTCCACTGCCTCTTAAGATCCGGTTCTGCTCTTAAAGATCCGGTTCTGCTCTTTAAGATCCTGCTTTAAAGATCCGGTTTCTGATCTTAAAGAATCCGGTCTTGCTCTTAAGATCGGTCCTGCTCTTAAAGGGCCGGTCTAAAGGGTCCGTCCTGCTCTTAAAGGTCCGGTCCCGTCTTTAAAGGTCCGGTCCTGCTCTTAAAGATCCTGCTCTTAAAGGTCGGTCCCGCTCTTAAAGGTCCGGTCCTGCTCTTAAAGAGATCCTGTTTCTTAAAGATCCGGTTCTGCTCTTAAGATCGTTCCTGCTCTTAAAGGTTCGCCTGCTCTTAAAATTCCGGTTCTGCTCTTAAAGGGTCTTGCTCTTAAGTCCTGCTCTTAAAGGTCCGGTTCCTCTCTAAGATCCGGGTCCTGCTCTTAAAGATCCGGGTACGCTGCCTCTTAAAGATCGGTCCTGCTCTTAAAGGTTCCGGTCCTGCTCTTAAAGTCGGTTCTGCTCTTAAAGGTCGGTCCTGCTCTCTTAAAGGTCTGCTCTTTAAGTCCTGCTCTTTAAAAAGGTCCGGTTCTGCTCTAAAGGTCCGGTCGGCTGCTCTCTTAAAGGTCTGCTCTTTAAAGGTCCTGCTCTTAAAGATCCTGCTCTTAAAGATTCCGGTCTGCTCTTAAAGGTCCGGTCCTGCTCTTAAAGATCGGTCCTGCTCTTTAAAGTCCGGTTCGCCTTAAAGGTCCGGTTCTGCTTAAAGGTCGGTCCTGCTCTTCTTAAAGTCCTTGCTCTTAAAGGTCCTGCTCTAAGGTTCCTGTTCTTAAGGTCCTGCTTCTTAAGGTCCGTCTGCCTTAAAGGTCCGGTCCTGCTCTTAAAGATCCGTCCTGCTCTTAAAGATCGGTCCCGCTCTTAAGTCCGTTCTGCTTTCTTACATAGGTCCCGTTCTGCTCTATTAAAGGTCCGGTCTGCTCTAAAAGGTCCGTCCTTCTTAAAGATCCGGTCCTGCTCTCTTAAAGGTCCGGTCCTGCTCTTAGGTCGGTCCTGCTTCTTAAAAGGTCGGTCTGCTCTTAAAGGTCGGTCCTGCTCTTAAAGTCGGTTCCTGCTTCTCTTAAAGGGTCCGGTCCTGCTCTTAAAGGTCCGGTCCTGCGCTCTTAAAGGTCCGGCCTGCTCTTAAAGGTCCGGTCCTGCTCTTTAAAGGTCCGGTCCTGCTCTTTAAATACCGGTCCTGCTCTTTAAAGGTCCTGCTCTCTTTAAAGGTCGTCCTGCTCTTAAAGTCCGGTCCTGCTCTTAAAGGTCCGGTTCCTGCTCTTAAGGTCCGGTTTCCTGCTCTTAAAGGTTCCAGGTCCTGCTCTTTAAAGTTCCTGCTACTTAAAGGTTCGGTCCTTGCTTCTTAACAGATCCGGTCTGCTCTCTTAAAGGTCCGGTCCTGCTCTCTTAAAGATCCTGCTCTTAAAGGTCTGCTCTTAAAGGGTCCGGTCCCCCCTCTTAAAGGTCGGTATCCTTGCCTCCTTTAAGATCGGTCCGCTCTCTTTTAAAGGTCCGGTCCTGCTCTCTAAAGATCCGTCCTGCCTCTTAAAGGATCCGGTTCTTGCTCTTAAAGGTTCGGTCCCGCTCTTAAAGGTCCGGTCCTGCTCTTAAAGATGCGGTCCTGCTCTTAAAGGGGTCAGGTCCGCTCTTAAAATCCGTCCTGCCTTAAAGATCCGGTCCTGCTCTTAAAGGTCCGGTCTGCTCTTCTTAAATGATTCCGTCCTGCTCTTAGATCCAGGTCCTGCTCTTAAAGATCGGTCCTGCTCTTAAAGATCCGGTCCTGCTCTTAAAGATGCCGGTCTGCTTCTTAAAGATCCGGTCCTGCTCTCTTAAAGATTCTTTGCTTAAAGGTCCTGCTCGTTAAAGGTCGGTCCTGCTCTTCTTTAAGGTCGGTCCTGCTCTTAAGGTCCGGTCCTGCTCTTCTTAAGGTCCGGTTCTGCTCTCTTAAAGAATCCGTCCTGCTCTGTTAAAGATGGTCCTGCTCTTTAAAGATCCGGTCCTTGCTCTTTAAAGGTCCGGTCTGCTCTTAAAGATCGGTCCTGCTTCTTAAAGGTCCGGTCCTGTCTTAAAGGTCCGGTCCTGCTCTTAAAAGATCCGCCTGCTTCTTAAGTTTCGGTCCCGCTTCTCTTAGAAGGGTCCGTACCCGCTCTTAAAGGTCGGTTCCTGCTCTTAAAGATCCGGTCCGCTCTCTTAAAATCGTCCTTGCCCCCTCTTAAGAAGATCCTGCTCTTAAAGGTCGGGTCCTGCTTCTTAAAGGTTCCGGTCCTTGCTCTCTTAAGGTCCGGTCAACTGCCCTCTTAAAGATGCCTGCTCTTTAAAGGTCCGGTTCTGCTCTTAAGATCCGTCCCGCTCTCTTAAAGATCCGTCTGCCCTCTTAAAGATCCCGCTCTTAAAGTCGGGTCCCGCTTCTTAAAGGTTCGGTCTGCTTCTTAAAGATCGGTTCCCGCTCTCTTTAAGGTCGGTCCCCGTTCCTTAAAGGTCCTCCTTAAAGGTCGGTCCTGCCTCTTAAAGATTCCGATCCTGCTCTCTTAAAGTCCGTCTGCTATTTCTGCTCTTTAAAGATCGGTCCTGCTCTTTAAAGATCCGGTCGCTCTTTAAGGTCCGGTCCTGCTCTTAAAATTGTCCCGCTCTACTTAAAGGTTCCGCCGTCCCGCTCTTAAAGGTTCCTGCTCTTAAGGTCGGTATTAAGATCGGTCCTGCTCTCTTAAAGGTTCCAGTCCTGCTCTTAAGGATCCGGTCGCTGCTTCTTAAAGATGGTCTGCTTCTAAAGGTCAGTCCAGCTCTTAAAAGAGTCGGTCCTCCCTCTTTAAAATCCTGCTTCTTAAGGTCCGGCCTCTCTTAAGATCCTCCCGCTCTCTTAAAGGTCCGGTCCCGCTCTTAAAGGTCCTTGCTCTTAAGGTCGGTCCTGCCTTAAAGATCGTCTTAAAGTTCGGTCCTGCTCTTTTAAAGGTCCAGTCCTGCTTTAAAGTCCGGTCCTGCTCTTAAAGGTTCCGGTCCTGCTCTGTCCTGCTCTCTTAAGTCCCGGTCCTGCTTCTCTTAAAGATCCGGTTCCTGCTCTTAAGATCGGTCCTGCTCTTAAAGGTCCGTTCCTGCTTCTTAAAGATCGGCTCACTGCTCTTAAAGGTTCCTGCTCTCTTTATACGGTTCCTGCTCTCTTAAAGATCCGGTCCTGCTCTCTTAAGATCCGTCCTGCTCTTAAAGGTCCGGTCCTGCTTCTTTTCCGTCCTGCTCTTAAAGGTCCTGCTCTCTTAAAGTCCGGTCGCTCTCTTATATCGCTCTTAAAAGATCCTGTCTGCTCTCTTAAGGTCCGGCTCCTGCTCTTAAAGATCCGGTCCTGCTCTCTTAAAGGTCGCCTGCTCTTAAAGGTCCTGCTCTTTAAAGATTCGTCCTGCTCTTAAAGATCGGTCCTGCTTCTTTAAAGGGTCGGTCCTGCTTTTTAAAGGTCCGGTCCTCTCTCTTAAAGGTCCGTCCTGCTTCTAAAGATATACTGGTCCTGCTCTTAAAGAATTCCGGTCCCTCTCTTAAAGGTTCCGGTCCCGTGCTAAAGGTCCTGCTCTTAAAGGTCGGTCCTGCATCTTAAAGGTCCGGTCCTGCTCTTAAAGGTCCGTCCTGCTCTCTAAAGGTTCCAGTTTCCTGCTCTTAAAGGTTCCGGTCCTGTCTTAAAGTCCGGTCCTTGCTTCTTAAAGACCGGTCCTGCTCTCTTAAAGAGTCCAGTCCTGTCTTAAAGGTCCGGTCTGCTCTTTAAAGGTCGGTCCTGCTCTTAAAGATCGGTCCTGCTCTCTTAAAGGGTCCGGTCTCTGCTCTCTTAAAGGTCCGTCCTGCTTCTCAAAGATCCGGTCTGCTTTAAAGATCCGTCTGCTCTCTAAAGGTCCGGTCCTGCTCTCTTAAAGATCCGGTCCTGCTCTTAAGGTCCTGCTCTTAAAGATCCGTCTGCTCTTAAAGATCGGGTCCTGGCTCTTAAAGTCCGGTCCTGCTTCTTAAAGTCCGGTCCTGCTCTTAAAGGTCCTGCTCTCTTAAAGATCCGGTCTCCTGCTCTTAAGATCCGGTCCTGCTCTCTTAAAGGTTCCTTGTCCTGCTCTCTTAAAGGTCCGGTCTGCTCTCTTAAAGGGTCCGGTCCTGGCTCTTAAGTCCTGCTCTCTTAAAAATCCGGGTCCTGCTCTTAAAGGTCCGGTTCCTGCTCTCTTAAAGGTCCGGTCCTGCTCTTAAAAGATCGTCCTGCTCTTAAAGATCGGTCTGCCTTAATAGGTCCGGTCTGCTTCTTCTAAAGATCCGAGGCTCTGCTCTTAAAGATCCGGTCGCTGCTCTCTTAAAGGTCCGGTTCCTGCTTCTTAAGATTCGGTTCCGCTCTTAAAGGTCCGGTCCCCGTTCTCTTAAAAGGTCCGGGTTCCTGCTCTTAAAGATCCGTCCCGCCTCTCTTAAAGGTCCGGTCCTAAAGGTCGGTCCTGGCTCTTAAGATCCGTCCCGCTCTCTTAAAGGTTCCGGTCCCGCTTCTTAAGTCGGTCCTGCTCTTAAAGATCCGGTCTGCTCTTTAAAGGTCCGGAACCCGCTCTCTTTAAAGGTCCGTCTCCGCTCTTAAAGGTCGGTTCCTGCTCTTAAAGATCCGGTCCTGCTCTTAAAGGTCCTAGGTCCTGCTCTTAAAGATCGGTCCCGCTCTCTTAAAGGTCCCGGTTTCCGCTCTTAAGGTCCGGTCCTGCTCTTAAGATCCGGTTCCTGCTCTTAAAGGTCCGGGTTCCCGCTCTCTTTAAAGGGTCCGGTCCTGCTCTCTTAAAAGGTCCGGTTCCTGCTCTTAAAAATCCGGGTCCGTGGGATCTCTTAAAGATCCGGAGGTTCCCGCTTCTTAAAGGCCGGGTCCCTGCTCCTTAAAGTCCGGTCCTGCCTTAAGGTCCGCGTCCTGCTCTTAAAGATCCCGGTCTGCTCTCTTAAAGGTCCGGTCCTGCTCTCTTAAAAGGTCCGGTCCTGCTTTAAAAGGTTCCGGTCCTGCTCTTAAGATCCGGTTCCTGCTCTTAAGGTCGGTCCTGCTCTTTAAAGATCCCGCGTCCTGCTCTCTTAAAGGTCTGGTCCGCTCTTAAAGATCGGGTCCGCTCTCTTAAAGGTCCGGTCCTTGCTTCTTAAAGATCCCCGGGGTCCGCTTTCTTAAAGATCCGGGTCCCGCTCAAAAGGTCCGTTCTGCTCTTAAAGATCCGTCCCGCTTCTTAAAGGTTCGGTCCCCGCTCTCTTAAAGGTCCGGTCCTGCCCTCTTTAAAAGGTCCGGTCCTTGTCATCTCTTAAAGTTCCGGTCCATGCTCTTTAATAGATCGGTCCCGCTATTAAAGGTCCGGTCCTGCTCTCTTAAAGGTCAGGTCCGCTCTTAAAGGTCCAGTTCCTGCCTTTAAAGGTCGGTTCCTGCTCTTAAAGGTCCAGTCCCTGCTCTCTTAAAGATCGGTTCCCGCTCTCTTAAAGGTCCGGTTCCGCTCTTAAAGGGTCTTTGTCCTGCTCTAAAGGATCCCGGTCCTGCTCTTAAAGGTTCCGGGTCCTGCTTCTTAAAGATCCGGTCCCCCTGCCTCTTAAAGATCCGGTCCTTGCTCTTAAAGGATCGGTCCGCTCTTAAGGTCCGGTGCCGCTCTTCTTTTAAAGGTGTCCGGTCCGCTTCTCTTAAAGATCCGGGTCTGCTCTTAAAGGTTCCTGCTGCTCTCTTTAAAGTTCCAGTCCTGCTCTCTTAAAAGGGTCCAGTCCTGCTCTTCTTAAAGGTCCGGTTCCTGCTTCTTAAAGATCCTTGTCCTGGCTCTTAAAGGTCGGTCCTGCTCTTTAAAGATCTGGTTCCTGCTCTTAAAAGATTCGGTCCTGCTCTTTAAAGTCCAGTCCTGCTCTCTTAAAGGCCCAGTCCTGCTCTCTTAAAGGTCGGTCCTGCTCTTTAAAAGATCCGTCCTGCTCTAAAGCGTCCGGTCCTGCTCTTAAAGGTCCGGTCCTGCTCTAAAGGTTCCAGTCCGCTTCTTAAAGGTCCAGTCCTGCTCTTCTTAAAGGTTCGGTCCTGCTTCTTAAAGGTCCGGTCCCTGCTCTCTAAAGGATCGGTCCTGCTCTCTAAAGATCCGGTGCCTGCTTCTTAAAGTCCGGGTCCTGCTTCTTAAAGATCGGTCCTGCTCTTAAAGGTCCGGGTCCTGTCTTAAAGATCCTCTCTTAAAGGTCCGGTCCTGCTCTCTAAAGATCCGGGTTCCCGCTCTCTTAAAAGGTCTGGTCCTGCTCTAAAGGTCCGGTCTGCTCTTAAAGATCCGGTCCCGCTCTTAAAGGTCCGGTCCTGCTCTTAAAGATCCGGGTCCCGCTCTAAAGGTCGGGTCCTGCTCTTAAAAGATCCGGTCCCGCTCTCTTAAAGGTCCGGGTTCCGCTCTCTAAAGGTCGGTCCTGCTCTAAAGGTCGGTCCTTGCTCTAAGACCGGTCTGCTTCTTAAAGATCCACGGTCCCGCTTAAAGGTCCGGTCCTGTTCTTTAAAGGTCCCGTCTGCTCTTAAAGATCCGGTCTGCTCTTAAAGATCGGTCCTGCTCTTAAAGATCCCGGTTCGCTGTCTTGAAAGGTCCCGTTCTGCTCTTTAAAGGGTCCGTTTGCTCTTAAAGGTCCCGTTTCTGCTTCTTAAAGATCCGGGTTCTGCTCTTAAAGGTCCGGTCCCGCTCTTAAAGGTCCGCGTCTGCTCTTAAAGGTTCCGGTCCCCGTCTTAAAGGTTCCGGTCGTCCTGCTTTCTTAAAGATCCGTCCCGCTCTTAAAAGGTCCTGGTCCCGCTCTTAAAGGTCCCTGTCCACGCTCTTAAAGTCCGGTTCCCGCTCTCTTAAAGGTCCGTTTCCTGCTTCTTAAAGTCCGGTCACTGCTCTTAAAAGATCCGGGTCCTGCTCTTAAAGATCCGGTCCTGCCTTAAGATCCCCGCTCTTAAAGGTCTGGTCCCGCTCTCTTAAAGGTCCGGTCCCGCTCTTAAAGGTCCGGTCCTGCTCTTAAAGATCCGGTCTGCTCTTAAAGATCCGGTCCCGCTCTTAAAGGTCCGGTCCTGCTCTTAAAGATCCGGTCCTGCTCTTAAAGATCCGGTCCTGCTCTTAAAGATCCGGTCCTGTTCTTAAAGGTCCCGTTCTGCTCTTAAAGGTCCCGTTCTGCTCTTAAAGGTCCCGTTCTGCTCTTAAAGTCGGTTTGCTCTTAAAGGTCCGGTCTGCTCTTAAAGGTCCTGCTCTTAAAGGTCCGGTCCTGCTCTTAAGGTCCGGTCCTGCTCTTAAAGGTTCTGCTCTTAAAGGTCCGGTCTGCTCTTAAAGGGTCCTGCTCTTAAAGGTCCTGCTCTTAAAGATCCGGTCTGCTCTTAAAGGTCCTGCTCTTAAAGATCCGGTTCTTAAAGGTCCGGTCCTGCTCTTAAAGGTCCTGCTCTTAAAGATCCGGTCCTGCTCTTAAAGGTCCTGCTCTTAAAGATCCGGTTCTGCTCTTAAAGGTCCTGCTCTTAAAGATCCGGTTCTGCTCTTAAAGGTCCTGCTCTTAAAGGTCCGGTTCCTTAAAGGTCCTGTCTGCTCTTAAAGGTCCTGCTCTTAAAGGTCCGGTTCTGCTCTTAAAGGTCCTGCTCTTAAAGATCCGGTTCTGCTCTTAAAGGTCCTGCTCTTAAAGATCCGGTTCTTGCTCTTAAAGGTCCTGCTCTTAAAGGTCGTCTTAAAGGTCCTGTCTGCTCTTAAAGATCCTGCTCTTAAAGGTCCGGTTCTGCTCTTAAAGATCCTGCTCTTAAAGGTCCTGCTCTTAAAGGTCCGGTTCTGCTCTTAAAGGTCCGGTCCTGCTCTTAAAGGTCCTGCTCTTAAAGGTCCTGCTCTTAAAGATCCGGTTCTGCTCTTAAAGATCCGGTTCTGCTCTTAAAGATCCTGCTCTTAAAGATCCTGTTCTTAAAGGTCCTGCTCTTAAAGGTCCTGTTCTTAAAGGTCCTGTTCTTAAAGGTCCAGCTCTTAAAGATCCGGTTCTGCTCTTAAAGGTCCGGTTCTGCTCTTAAAGGTCCGGTCCTGCTCTCTTAAAGGTCCGGTTCTTAAAGGTCCTGTTCTTAAAGGTCCGGTCCTGCTCTTAAAGGTCCGGTTCTGCTCTTAAAGGTCCGGTTCTGCTCTTAAAGGTCCGGTCCTGCTCTCTAAAGGTCCTGCTCTTAAAGGTCCTGTTCTTAAAGGTCCTGTTCTTAAAGGTCCAGCTCTTAAAGGTCCGGTCCCCGCTCTCTTAAAGGTCCGGTCCTGCTCTTAAAGGTCCTGCTCTTAAAGGTCCGGTCCTGCTCTTAAAGGTCCTGCTCTTAAAGGTCCGGTCCTGCTCTTAAAGATCCGGTTCTGCTCTTAAAGGTCCGGTCCTGCTCTTAAAGATCCGGTCCTGCTCTTAAAGGTCGGTCCTGCTCTTAAAGATCCGAAGCGGAGGCTAAGGGGGAGAATTGAGATTGGGCCGATGTCTCCCTGCTTACTTCGAAGCAGCATCAACAGACTCTGAGAACTTTGTTATTACACACGTGCGTCTCTGCGGCGTAAAAAGAGTGTTTTCAGAGCCGGAGCATCGATAAGAGGGATCGATAATGAAGTAGACGTACGGTTCTGATGCTTTGCTCAAACAGAACCGGCTCTACTTGTAGAACCGGTTCTCCATTCCCATCCCTACCTCTGACAAATGGCTCTAACTGACGTTTATGAGAATAAAACATTTATCTGACAGTATGGAGCACAGTTACACTCTTTCCTTCTGCAGTGAGAGGCTTTTAACATGACAAAAACAAACAGGCCTTCAGTCATTTGCTCATAATAAACTGCATTTGACTGGATTTACTTTGACAATGATATAAAAAACAAGTACAGTTTTCAGTTGTGATCTCTGTGGGGCCCTCACCCAGGGTTTCACGGCCTCCTGCGGGGTCACAGCCCCCACATTGGGAACCTCTGCTTTATGGAAACAGAATGAACGCATTAAGTTTACATGTCAGATCCAGTCTGATAGTCAAACTGTGTTTACTTTAATATTTGCAGATTATGTTCAAACGTGACATAAAGTCGAACATTTAGTCACAAAGTGAAGCTGCGTCTGTAGTTTATTCTTTACTTTGTTGTTAGCAAACATGATATGGAACTTTGAATCTTCTTTGTGGCCGGCCTAGATAAGGGGATACTTTAACTCACTGGCCTCCACACTGCCCCCCACTGGCTGAAGCACATACAGGTCAACTGTCCTATAAACAAACAGGCCCAGGTAAATGAGAGGAAACACAGTGGATCAGAGCATGAGGAGCGACTCTCACCTGGGCGTCTGATTGGCCGCCTCTGCTGCGTGTGTGAAAGATCGCTGTATGTGATGTCATCGGCCCCGCCCTCTTCTACACGCTCTGCAGGAAAGGTCAGATTTAGGAACATTTACAGGACACAGAGAAGACACACGTGACCAGATCCGTGTCACGTTTTCACAATCACAGCTCTGACTCTTCACCTGCAGCAGTTGGTCTGAAGCTGAAGGTGTGAAACCACAGCTGCCGTTTCTGTCACACACTTTAGTTTCTCTGTTGTTCTGTAAAATAACTTTCTGAAGCTCTGACCTGTCCTCTGTCTGCAGCTGCGTCTCTTCAGCAGAACCAGAACCACCAGGAGAACCAGGAGAACCAGGAGAACCGGCCCGATGATGGAGCAGAGGAGGAGAGAGGGAGAAAGGGGAGACATAGGGGGAGACAGAGGGGGAGGTAGGGGAGCTCCAGAGCGGGGGAGGGGAGCTGCTGCTCACCTTCTCACCTGTGAAAGACAAATGTCCAGTTAAGGAGAGTCCACTTTGCTTTGCAGTGAAAAAAACCCAACCCAGTCTCTTCAGAAAAACGTACCTCAGGTACGCTTTTACAATATGGAATCACGTACCAGTAATACATATTTTTGCAAAATTACGTTGGTTATTTACGTTTTACAAATTCATTAAAATAACACACAGCGCGTTCACGCGGAAGCCTACGGAGCTCGCCGAGTGTTTTCCGAAGTTCTCCGAAATCTCCAACAACGTTCTCTGCAAAAATACTTTTACTAAAGCTTTGTTTTTACCTTTCGCTGTCTTTCGCTTTTTACCATCTGAAGAACATTAAGATCAGAGGAATAGTGTCTAAACCAGACTTAGAGAGACTCATCCATGCATTTGTCTCCAGCAGGTTAGACTACTGTAACGGCTGCTCACTGGCCTTTCTAAACGAGCTGTTAGAGCTGCAGAACATCCAGAACGCTGCTGCTCGAGTCCTGACAAGAACCAGGAAATACCACCACATTAGTCCAGTGCTCCGGTCTCTGCACTGGCTTCCTGTCACTCAGAGAATAGAATTTAAAACAGCTCTGCTTGTTACAAGTCTTTTCATGGTTTAGCACCAAAGTACATCTCTGACATGTTAGAGCCGTATGAACCATCTCAGGGAGGGGTCTCCTGGTGGTTCCAGAGTCAGGACTAAACACGCTGAGGCTAAAGCTCAAATCTGGAACAGTCTTCATGAGGATGTGAGACAGGCCTCAACTCTGACAATGTTCAAATCCAGGCTGAAAACAGCTCTTTTTACCCGTGAATATGACTCTGAAAGTATTTTATCTGCACTCTTGCCTTTTACTGTCATTGATTAACTTTATGTTGATGTTTTATTGATTTTATCTGTTTTCTTGTAATTTCTTCTGCAACTGTGAAGCACTTTGAATTGCCTTGTGTATGAATTGTGCTCTACAAATAAACTTGCCTTGCCTTCGTGGGGCGAGAACTCCATTACACGTCCCACAAATGTGCAGCTCCTGCTCTGCTTAGGCTGTCAGCTCTCCGCACACCTGTTTCCTCCCGGAGGAAAGCTCTGCTTTAGGCCGAAAGAGCGTAGTCCTGCCCGGCTCCAACGCTGAGTCCCCGGAGCTGACAGCTGCTTTTCGCTGGTTCAGATCATGGTCCAGAGTCTGTACTGCAGCGTTATGTCCATGCTTTTTTTTATTGTTATGTGGTCTAATTATATACCCTTTTTTATATAGGCTATTTAGGCCTATAGTGCTTAAAGGTCACTTTTTATTATTAGCCTATTTCTTTCCCCCTTCTTTTTTTATTTAGTAAATGTGATCTTGGATTGGCTATAAGGTTCATGTTACTGACAGATTTTTTTAATCTTCCTCATGCGCAAAAATATCATATTTGTTATGTTAAAAACGACTATTTATCTTTTCCTGGTTGGAGAAATGTTCTTTTTTTGCCGTGTTTCGTGCGTGCCGTAAAACCCGTGGGTGAGGCCTCCTCATATACTGTACATGAATATTGTTTGGGCGTTTCATTCAAATGACGCTGGGATTTCTCCGTGGCATTTACCATCAGCAGCGCTTGCGTACGATAAGATCTGAGCGGAAAGCACAGGTTCATAAATGTCATGCGCCCTCTGGCGTATATTGCAAATACACCAACACCATTTTTTAAGCTTTGTGTTTAGGGTCATTATCCTGCTGGAAGGTGAATCTCCGCCCCAGCCTCAATTCTCTTGCTGACTCCAGCAGGTTTTCCTCCAAAATGTCTCTGTATTTGGCTCCATCCATCTTCCCAACTATTCTTACAATCTTCCCAGTCCCCGCTGAGGAAAAGCAGCCCCATAGCATGATGCTCCCCCCACCATATTTGACACTGGGGATGGTGCACTCAGGACGATGAGCAGTGTTAGGTTTGCTCCATACATAACGTTTTGCATTTGGGACAAAAAGTTCAATTTTTGTCTCATCTGACCAAAGCACCTTCTTCCACATGGTAGCTGTGTCCTCCATATGACTTCTAGCAAACTTCAAACAGGATTTCTTATGGCCTCCTTTCAATAATGGCTTTCTTCTTCCACTCGTCCATGAAGGCCAGATTTGTGTAGAGACTTATAGTTGTCCCATGTACAGATTCCCCCAGCTCAGCGGCAGTACGTCGCAGCTCCTCCAGAGTTATCTTAGGGCACTTGGTTACATTTCTGACCAGTGCTCTCCTTGTTCGGTCTGTTAATTTAGGTGGACGGCCGTGTCTTGGTAAGTTGGCAGTGGTGCTATACTCTTTCCATTTCTGAATGATGGATTGAACAGAGCTCCGTGAGATGTTCAAATCTTGGGAAATCTTTGTATAACTTAACGCTGCTTTAAACTTCTCCACAGCTTTATCCCTGACCTCTCTGGTGAGCTCCTTGGCCTTCATGATGTTGTTTAGTGACCAATACACTCTGACCATAGCTCTGAGGCCCTCACAGAACAGCTGGAATTATACTGAGAGTAGATTACACACAGGTGGCCTC
Source organism: Neogobius melanostomus (assembly GCA_007210695.1). Taxonomy (NCBI): domain Eukaryota; kingdom Metazoa; phylum Chordata; class Actinopteri; order Gobiiformes; family Gobiidae; genus Neogobius; species Neogobius melanostomus. The sequence goes on along the minus strand of VHKM01000053.1, from coordinate 36,616 downwards.
TATTTAATGGTTAGGGCAAGGTGTGAACATTCTGCAGTCATTAGGAATGTTATAAAGGCAATTTAATGCACTCAGAAAATGCTGTATGAATACTTATGCACGCCCCACTTTCACTTTTCTATTGTTTGTAAAATAACAGAATCATGTATCATTTTGCTTTCACTTCACAGTTGTCTGTTACTTGTGTGTGAACTTTCAGTAAAACATTCAAAATAAAATCTTTATGTTTATGTTGTAAACATGACAAAATGTGCAGTAGTTCAAGGTGTATTAGTACTTTCGAGAGGCTCTGTATCCGCTCCACAGGGCCTCCTCTACATGCACTTTTACCACATTCTATATTCACTCATTTTTTCATAGTTTTAGGACCAAACAAACAGTGCTATAACCCAGTTATAGGGGGTGGTTTCCAAATACTTGCATTTGGTTTTATAAACTTCACACGCACTGAAAGTAGAAAAGATCTGATCTGAGATAAATGCACCAAAGCGTCGGGGAAAAAGTGACGTCAGTTCAGAGAAACGGAAGCTTCTTATCGTTCATTCTGATCAGTGTGAGCTCAGAAACACATTATATCTTCATGTTTAACCTCCTGCCTTTAACCCAGAGCATTTTCTCAGCTCAGCTTTACCCAAATCTAAAAGCTTATTGAAAAAAATGGTCAAAATAGCAACAAAAATGACTTGAGAACGAAAACACAACAAAAGAGCGACAAAAATGTGATGAAAAAAGATGTGTGGATGAGTTTTGTAGGTCTTAGCTTTCAAATGAGGCGTTACTCTGGCCTATAGGCTGTGACCTTTTAGATTTGGGTAAAGCTGAACTGGAGAAAAGTCCCTGGGTTAAGGCGGGGGTTCAGAGGTTCATCTTAATGAAAGATCGGTCCACATTTATTGATAAATGAGGCCTATGGTCGTTAACAGCAGACACTGGAGGTGAGGAGGGGGAAGTGTCTTGCCAAGGACACAACGACAGCACCTTCAGGAGCCGGGATTCGAACCCCTGACCTTCCGATCATGAGACGACCCGCTCTACCAACTGAGCCACTGTGGCCATAAACCGGAGCTGATGAATATATTTCACCTCTTAACCCCCGCCTGAACTGAGCACGTTTCAAAACTAAAACGTGACTAAAACATCACAGAAAGCCTCAAAGAGCAAAAGAGATGATGAAGACGACAAAGACGACAAAACACGACAAACACGACAAAATGTGACAAAAACGCAGCAACAATGCAACAGAAAAGTCACTGTCAGTTGTGTAGGTTTGGCCTCGAGGCTGTAAGTCTAGAAGCTTTTAGATTTGGGTAAAGCTGAGCTGAGAAAATGCTCTGGGTTAAAGGCAGGAGGTTAAACATGAAGATATAATGTGTTTCTGAGCTCACACTGATCAGAATGAACGATAAGAAGCTTCCGTTTCTCTGAACTGACGTCACTTTTTCCCCGACGCTTTGGTGCATTTATCTCAGATCAGATCTTTTCTACTTTCAGTGCGTTTGAAGTTTATAAAACCAAATGCAAGTGTTTGGAAACCACCCCCTATAACTGGGTTATAGCACTGTTTGTTTGGTCCTAAAACTATGAAAAAATGAGTGAATATAGAATGTGGTAAAAGTGCATGTAGAGGAGGCCCTGTGGAGTGGATACAGGGCCTCTGGAAAGTACTAATACTCCTTGAACTACTGCACATTTTGTCATGTTTACAACCATAAACATAAAGATTTTATTTAGAATGTTTTACTGAAAGTTCACACACAAGTAACAGACAACTGTGAAGTGAAAGCAAAATGATACATGATTCTGTTATTTTACAAACAATAGAAAAGTGAAAAGTGGGGCGTGCATAAGTATTCATACAGCATTTTCTGAGTGCATTAAATTGCCTTTATAACATTCCTAATGACTGCAGAATGTTCACACCTTGCCCTAACCATTAAATAGAGGCCACCTGTGTGTAATCTACTCTCAGTATAATTCCAGCTGTTCTGTGAGGGCCTCAGAGCTATGGGCAGAGTGGCAAGATCAAGCGATTTTTGAAAGAAAACCATAAATTCCGTTTTCTGTTTGCTAGAAGCCACCATGTGGCCTCCATGTGGCTTCTAGCAAACAGAAAACGCTATTTCTTATGGTTTTCTTTTAAAAATGCCACTCTGCCATAAGGCCAGATTTGTGCAGTGTACGACTAATAGTTGTCCTGTGTACGGTTTCCCCCACCTGAGCTGTAGCTCTCTGCAGTTCATCCAGGGTCATCATAGGCTTCTTGGTAACAGCTCTGGTCAGTGCGGTCCTTGTTCGGTCAGTAAGTTTAGGAGAACAGCCGAGTCTTGGTAGGTTTGCAGTGATGCCACACTCTTTCTATTCCTGGATGATGTATTTAACTGTACTTTGAGAGATGTTCAAAGCTTTGGAAATGTGTTTATAACCTAACCCAGCTTTATACTTCTCAATGACTTTATCTCGGACCCGTCTGGTGTGTTATTGGACTTCATGATGCTCTCTGTGCTTTAAACTGACCTCTGAGACTATCACAGAGCAGGTGCATTTATACAGAGACTTGCTTACACACAGGTGGATTCTATTTATCATCATTAGTCATTTAGTCAACATTGGATCATTCAGAGATCCTCACTGAACTTCTGGAGAGAGTTTGCTGCACTGAAAGTAAAGGGGCTGAATAATTTTGCACGCCCAATTTTTCAGTTTTTTAAGTTTGAAATATCAAATAAATTTCGTTCCACTTCATGATTGTGTCCCACTTGTTGTTGATTCTTCACAAAAATTACAGTTTTATATCTTTATGTTTGATGCCTGAATTGTGGCAAAAGGTCGAAAGGTTCAAGGGGGCCGAATACTTTCGCAAGGCACTGTATGTGTGTGTATATATATATATATATACTGTATATATATATATATGTGTGTGTGTATATTCATATGTATGTATATGTGTGTGTGTGTGTATGTATATATGTGTGTATGGATGTATGATGTGGGGTGTATTGTTTTAAATGTTATCTGTAAAGCACTTTGTGATACCTTTCGGTATGAAAAGCGCTTTATAAATAAAGTTTGATTGATTGATTGATTGATGTTTCCGAATATATCAGCACTTTTGGACGCCTTTCAGAGAAAATAATTAGACATTAGTTCATATGTGCCGACAGAGGAGACACTGAACTTCGAGACAGTTTTTGTTTCATGTGGGAAAAAATGTGCAGTAACAGTTACCACAGTTACCGTCATGGAATTTTCAGTTGCTCCGCCTCAGTTTTAATCTATGGGCTCTTTAGTTTAGTTAGTTTAGTTTAGTTTAGTTAGTTGTGACACATACGCACTTACATTCTCCAGTTCAGGTTTTGTTGAATAATCCACTCACTCCTGATCTCATATTCATGGATTCTCTCGGCGTTTATAATAAAACTCAGTGTTTTATTCAGACGGTTTCTCTCATTATGTTCTCGCTCTGAGGACAGCGCTTCATAATGCCGACGTGATGAGGGTCAAGTGGAGAGACGTGAATAATAACGGAACAATGAGAGGACCTGTTTATGATAAATACATGTGTGAGAGAAAGAGCGAGGGCAGAGGTGAAGACACGTTTAAACAGAGACAAGAAGACGTGATCAGTCATTTTAAAGGTAGGGCTGTATTTGCAAGTGAAAAGACTGAAAAGGGATCTTTCCTTCTGGAATATCGAGCTGATGAACCAGAAGGTGAGAGAGAGAAGACACAGCAAATATGCAACAAGAAGACACTTATCTAAAAATAAAAGCACATTTCAGGCGGCCTAAATGCTCTGCCCTAACATAAGTGCAAATTATGATTTTGTGACCTTCTCGCTGCCACATTATTCTTATGGCTGAAAGTCATAACTTTTGGACGCCTTTATGAGGAAATAAATGGACCATAGTTCATATGAGCTGGAAGAGAGGGCTTTGAACTTTGGGACAGTTTTTATTACAGAGAAATCAGCGATATGATAAGACTAGTAATCTGTATTTTGAGCGTTTCCATGGTGGAATTTTCAGTGTCTCCACCTCAGTTTTAAATAAGGCTCTTTAAAATGTTGTGATGTCACGTGAACGCAACCTATTGACCAAAAAGTTCAGATTGTTCAACCTGAGCGAGGAGGGCGGTGGAGGCAAAATGGCTGAATCGCTTCTGTGTGTTCATTCTGTTCCCTCTTGGTTTTGTTTAGTGTGCATGTTGTTTGCGTCTTATTTTGACATGTCTGTTCTGTCCTGGTGGTTTTGCTTTTCCCTTGTGCTGATCACCTGCCCCGCCCTGATGTGTTTCACCTGTTCCCTGTGTATTTAGAGCCCTGTGTTTTCCCTCTGCTGGATCATTGTCTGTGTGATTGTGCTCAGCTCTGTCCTGCTGCACCATTGCCTTTGTCTTGGAGTTTTCCATTAAGTGTATTTTGCTGTTTAGGTTCTCCCTTTAACACATGACAGCCCTAATCGCTGAGCTCTACTACATCTATCGCACCTTTCCTTCGCTCCTCAGTGAACCTGAGGGAGAACATGTCCCGTGGCAGGTGTGGGTGATGACTGTGTACAGAGCACTGAGCGCACCTGCTGTTTACATTTGGGGTCAGCCCTATGTTCCCCGGTACCTATGTTCTATTGATTAAGATTAGGCACCAGCCCACTATCCTCATGGCTAGGGCAGGGTCAGGGTTAAGCTGATTGTTACATGCATGATGTTTTACTCTCATGACTTGTGATTGGTTGACGTACCCACGCACCTGTACAGTTTTAATGTATGCCTTACTAATGCATGCACCTGACTCGGCCCGTTCTCTTTCCTCTCTCTGTCGTCTGTCCTCTCTTACTCTTTTGTTTCCCCTTTTCTCCCACCAGGCCCAGATGTGGTGAAGAGGTTACAGTCATTGGGATAAAACGTTTGCAATATTAAGTAAAATTATATAATATGAAAAGTTAAAATGCACGGCATATTTAACTGTTTAAAAACACACTAAAGCATGCAGTTAAAATCAGGAGGAGGAGGAGCTAAACTAAACATTCTATCCCTATCTTGTGTAGGGTCTCTTACAGCACCCGGTAAACCGCCCGTGTGCGCAGTGACCGCAATGACCACCAGACGCCCCCAGACTCAAAGATCTGGAGTAGGTTGGAGACGCAAGAGCACGATCACTACGAGCACCGGATCGTTGGTTATCTGAAAGGGAGGGGAACTGTACTTCATCCTCCACTGAAAGGATTCGGTCAAGCGATGGCACAGTATCTGAAACATGTAGGTATGTTGCTATCCCGAGATCCCGGCCACCGTGTTGGTCCATATTCACCTGTGCACAGTCAGGTATGATGGGGTTTGGGGTCATCATCAATTATCTCTCCGTGTGTGTTCATGTTTGGACATTTACACATGATTCCTTAGCATGACGTAGACGAAACCCTCTATTTCCGCCTCGTTTAAGATTCATTCCGTTCCATGCTGAATTTCGTTTGATACCCCAGCTATCAACATTTCTGTCAACTTTGGCACCCCAAAAACACAGACCAGACAAATGGGATTTCATCAAAAGTAGATAGGATGGTAATAAAACAGTTCAACTACATACTGGTGAAATGTCATTGCAGTCTGACGCCGAGAAGTGTTCGTGTTTGTTGGTGCCGTTGACTCTGCTGTGCTGGTCGAGCATCGCAGTGGTCATAAAATCACCAGATATGGGGCTCCAAATCCGCTAAAACCATCCTATCGTCACCATATTAAAAAATAGTATAATGATAAAAATTTTAAAAAATTAAAAATTTGGGTCACAAGTCAGATTTCATTTTCCTATGTTTTTCCATTCAAGTGAAGTGCCACTATTGGGCCCAATTAGACGATAAAATAAATGCTGTAACTTCCTTTCTATTTATCACAAAGGGATTTTCTGGTATGTTGGTCCTGTTTATATCCATTGACTTTGAAATATTTTGCAACATACCTAAAACATGGGACGGCTCGTCCTGATCACTAACAGGGATTGAACCATAGTGGTGGTGTTTGGGTGAAGGCGGGCTTTATAGCGCTTTCTGGCCCAACCCAAAGCTACAGCAAAGGCCGTTGCATTAAACGGCAAATTGTGGTAGGTAGAAATAACCTTACTGTAATGGTTCTGTAATATATTTAGGTTTTCCGACAACCGGGCGGCACGGTAGCACAGCGGTTAGTGCTCGTGCTTCACAGCTAGAAGGTCCCGGGTTCGATTCCCACCTGGACGGGGCCTTCCTGTGTGGAGTTTGCATGTTCTCCCCGTGTCTGCGTAGGTTTCCTCCGGGTACTCCGGTTTCCCCTACTACTAAAAACATGTACAATAGGCCAGGATGAATGAGAGTGTGTATGAGAGTGTGCATGGGGGACGACGGATGGAAATTAGCCTAAGGCTACAATCCGGTGTGGCTTGTTTACATGCATGAGACCCATGTATGTTCATTAACATGCACTGTCCCGACCAAATAAACCAATAAATAAAAACCAGTGCCTGGTATTTTTGTCTAGCCTGGTGAGACCAGAATGATTCCCCTCTGTATTTTTTTATCCAGCGGGGATCAGTCTGGTCACCCTGCCCTCGTTCGCGGCTTCCACAAAATCAATCCGTTCCCGTGCAATCAGATTCGTTTATTTGCCGTGACGTGTTGTTAGCGAGCAGCGTCACTCACGTGACGCGGAAGTCCCTCAATAACAATCTACGAACGACGCACGAAAGAGAGAAAGCGTGTCTCCAATCGGCGGTAAATGACCAAAAACACATCGACAGTAGGGGAGTTTCGTGATTCATAATCCTGCGCAAATATTAACGCAAAACCGCTAATAACACCACATCAACGGCAGACGCCCCTTCGCTGATTGGTTTACTCCGCTTCCTGTTTGCTTGCGTATCTACCGCTGTGGGAAATGATTTGACGCAACGGTGACCAGACTCACTCGCTGGTGCAGCGGTGAGTCTGGATTTTTCCAGGCTAATTTTTGTCCACCGCTTGACGTACTTCCTCAGTGGGGGAGGAAAGACGAATGAAAAAGGTGAGTTCTTTAACCTGTTTTAACATGCCTTTAGGTGGATTCTGAGTTTGGATAGCCCTCTCAATCACAGACAGATGATGTACAGCCTGGAGAAGCTTAAACATAGCCTTGGCTAATCCCCTTGTGGGCTCATCTAGTGACTGATTTCCGTGTACAAAGTGGGCATTTGGAGTTCTGTCTGTCCCTAAACCTAATCTGGGCTGTGAGTCCAACCCTACTCCGTTCCCTGGACCACACCGAAATGCCTGCGGTCTAACAACCCCGCCCTGTTTGTGTGAATGCAGAGTGCCCACCTGACGTGACGATGCCATGGCTCCTCAAACCAGTTGGATCCCCCATGGCCCAGACCAGGATGGCGCTGGATACTGCATGCGATCAATGTTCTTCAGGTGTCAGTCCAGATGTGTCCGAGGCCTAGGCTGTGGGGTGGCCTGCAGCAGATGGCTTAGCACATCAGAGCCCAGACGACAGCTTGTGTTTTGAACATTGGAGCCATTGTTTGAGTCACAGGATCAATAGACCTTTTTCACGAAACCCGGAAATAGTCCACGGTCACTTCCGGTTGGCTTATTTTTTCTACAGGTTTGATTAAGTTGCCAGCTGTAACATTTGCTGATGTAGAGGCTATCACAGAGGCAAATTCGTCAACTAATAAGCGTGACAAGGGCTATAAATTCTACCATGAAGAATTTATTCACAGTTATCAAGGTAAGAAAAGACGAAAGCTAAAATGCTAACAACGATTAGCATTAGCTCTTGTTTAGAGAATCTTTGACTTTATGCAGCACAGCTATTAATTGGGCTACCTTTACTTTGACATTATCAATATGTGATTTCCATGTCAATGTTCATCAATCATAATACCTAGAAACTTAATCTCATGTGCCCTTTCAATTTCTAATCCGTTAATAAACAATGACATATTTCCTTTTACTACAAAAATCATAAACTTTGTCTTGCTAATATTTAGGGACCATTTGTTGGCACTGAACCACCTCATCATTTTCTGAAATTCATTCTCTACGATTTGTAAGACAACTTTATATTTTTTCCTGAATAGAATAAAGTGGTGTCGTCCGCAAATAGAATGCACCTAAGTAACTGAGACACAGACACAATGTCATTTACATATAGAAGAAAAAGTATAGGTCCTAGGACCGATCCTTGTGGTACCCCGCAAGTTATGTTACAATTGTTAGACTTTATGCTGTTAATTTCAACAAATTGACTTCTGTTTTTTAAGTAGCTGGTAATCCATTGGTTTGCCACACCTCTGATACCATATTTAATTAATTTATGCAACAATATTTTGTGGTCCAACGCATCAAATTTTTGAAGATCTACAAAGATGCTACTAAATAGTGCTTTTTGTCTATAGCATTGGCGATTTCTTCAGTTAGTTCCATAATTCAGGTGGTGGTCATACCACCTTTGCTCTGCCCAATCCCGTCAGATCTTGGAAGCTAAGCAGGGAAGGGCCTGGTTAGTACTTGGATGGGAGACCGTTTGGTAACACCAGGAAGCCTAGCGAATGTAATGAGTGAGTGAGTGGTTGGTGGTGATCGGAGGGGCCGATGGCGCAGACTGGTTGCCTCGCTTCCTTCAGTCTACCCTAGGGCAGCTGTGGCTACAACAGTAGCTTACCACCACCGAGTATGGAGTGAATGAATAATGACGACAGTGTAGCGCTTTGAGAAACTTGGTAATACAGGCTTGTAAAGCGCAATACAAAGGTAAGGCATTATTATTATTATTTATTATTATAATTGCTGTAGCAGTTGAGTGATTAGGACGAAACCCATATTGGCTGTTACTTAAAATCTTAAATTCAGTTAGAATTTGTTCAGTCTAATCGCAAATAACTTCTCCAGAATTTTAGAGAACTGTGGAAGTAATGATATTGGTCTATAATTAGAAAATTCTGATTTATTTCCTTTTTAAAGAGTGGAATTACTTTGGCTATTTTTACTATCCCTGAAGTAAATGACAAATTACAGATATAGGTAAAAGGCTCAATAATAACATCTATAATTTGTTTTATCAATACCATATTCATATCAGTATAATCATTTGATTTTTTTATTGGCACATTTATCATACAATTATCTGAATTGAGCTCAACAGTCCGCCTACTTCCTGTTCTTTAGTGAGAGTCCGAGGTATAAATCCCATTTAATTCATTGACTCTGAGAAATATTAAGAGTTTAAAAGCTCAACACAGACTCGTGCTAAAACACACAATTTTTCACAATTTATCTAAAATGTTATAACTGAAAGAAATGTCACCATATTTTCAAGTATTTAGTGGGATTCTTTGTGTAAATATCCATGCCATGGTTGGCAGTTAGCACCAAAGCTGATTACCATGTGTCGTGCTTTTTAACTCTTTTTTTTTTAATCAATAGATGAAATCAATGGGGTTTTTACTTGCAACACACGTCCAAGACTGGAAGTGGGCGGGACTTTGTTCTACAGGGCTTGGTGTCATTAAAGCTAAATTTAGACAAAAAGGTTAATTTCTAGTATGATAATTCTTCACATGCATTTTTATGTTACATTTGCTTGTGTTTTTTTTGTCTGGTAGTCAAGTAGGTAGTTTTGTCATGTTTTTGTATTACAGTATAATAAATTGTGTAATAAAGAAGCTGCAATAATCTTGATGGTCTGTTGATTCTAGAACATTGTTTCAATGTCAAATCAATGAAATATTAATGCTTAATACTGTTAAATCCATGTTGATTCAATATTGATGTAGTGTTGAAAATTCAGCGTTGTTTCAATGTTGATAATTCTAGTTGATCTGATGTTGTTTCAATGTCATAATCAATGAAAGATCAACATTCAACATAACGAGCAACGTTGACGCCATTTCAACGTCAGAAATCAATGTTGATTCAATGAAAAAGCCTGACGCTAGATCAACGTTGATTCAATGACATGTTGCTATCTGGGGTGTGTGTGAATGCATGAGGTGATCAGAGTTGGTGCAGATGTGTGCAGATGTGACAGCGCTTCTGTCAGTCTCCCCCAGAGGAAACTGAAGCTACTAATGTAGTTTACCACCACCGAGTATGGAGTGAATGTAAAATGCTCTCATGCAAATCGCTTTGTGACCATGTCTTATATAAATAAAGATCTTCTTCTTCTAAACAACCAAATTCGCAACTGGTCTGGCCCTCGTGGAAAGTTCAAATACCCAATGTGGCCCAAAAACTTTGCCCATATCTGTTCTAGGACCTTTAATAAAAACGGCTTAGTCTGTTGCACGACCAACACTGGGTTTGCATTTTTATCCCCCGCTCATAATAAGCTCAAGCTCCTGTACAGTTACATCAGTGGTTCTCAACCTTTTATCCTTGAAGCCCCCCTGCACGCGCTGTAGTCGGGCCGCGCCCCCCAGTCCAAACTGTGGCCCCACAAATGTATCAAAACATGAAAATAATTTGCTAATACGTATTTATTTCAAAGAAATAAACTATTTCTATAGACTATTTATTTTGCTCAAATAATATAATTGATGATGTGACCCTCTGACCAGGCAAAGCTCTGGACCTGCCCCCAGGTTGGGAACCACTGAGTTACATCATCCAAATGTACATTTAATCTGCGTCTCTTTTAGAAGGTTCCTCCTGCTGAGGACCAGGCTGTGCTGAAATATAGATCCAGTGCACTGTGTAATGTCAGATGATCCTGATCCGCCTCAAAGCTTTGTTTCCAAAACAAGTACAAGCAGAAAGTCAGAACACGAGCCTCAGATCAAACGCTGCTCTGCTTCAGAGCTTTAGCTGGAACTTACCCTTCACTGATATGTACTTTTCTTCTTTTTTCACTATCGTTTCATATAATGTGGTTCAGTGAACTCCATATCCCAGAGTCTCTTTGTGAAGTAGTTCATTTACACCTCTCAAACTCACACTTCCTCAAAGACAAAAGAGACTGTCGCGTCTCAAAGTGTCAAATTATACATATTCAATAAGGCACAATGGAAACGCAATGAAAACGTACATTTGCAAACAAACCTCTTGTTTTGAAGGTGATTTTTCTGGCGCATCACTTTTATTGCAGATACTGAGTCTGTATAATTTGACACTTTGAGACGTGACAGTCTCTTTTCTCTTCGAGGAAGCGTAAGGTTTGACAGTTTGAAGAGAGGAGTAAAGGATCTCGCTAGAAGCTGATCGAACTACATCACAGAAACTTCACAGAAACTTCACAGACTCCGGACGCTCTAAGTCTGCTATAAATGCTTTCTGGTTCCAAAAAAAAGAACATATTTAAAAATCATATTTACAATTGTATTATTGTCACCTTTGGTGCCTCTGAAATGTTGGATGTTTGAAAAAGAAACTCCTCGACCCAGAAACTCCTTAATTTGATATTTGTGAGATGAAGCCGGTCCAACATGAATGAGGCCGAGCTGGAAGAAAAGATTGTAAATGTTAGAGCCTCTAAGGGCGTGCTCACACTTGGAGCTCGTGTGAGGAAAGGTCTGGATGCCCCAAACAAACCGAGCCGCGGCCGATAAGAGCAGCACGAGGAGTTGTTTGTTTACATGCGCAACATGTTTAATGCGTAAGGGAAGAAAATCTGTTTGCTCATGATTCGTCTTTTGTTCCCCTGTTTTTGTATTTTATCTTTGGTCTCGTTCTGTTTTTTATTTTGAAATGTCTGTTCTGTCCTTGTGATTTTACTTTCCTTGTGTTAATCGCTTGCCCCGCCCTAATGTGTTTCACCCTGTGCCCCGTCATGTCAGCGTCAGCCCTTTCAGTTTTGTTATCTTTAGGCCCGAGCGCCATCAGGGCTGGCGAAGGGGCTCTTGCAATCGTATAAAGTGCGTGGAGCGCACAAAACGAGCGCAAAGCACTCCCCTCCTCTCAAACACTCACTAACGTGCTCTTCTTGTCGTGCACGTCACGTGCACATACATATATAATGCAAAAATCAACATTGTAATTATACAGAGCCCATAAAAGTCAATGGGCGACTGAGAGCCCTGGGTCACTGACGGGCACTTTGTGCCCGTCAGTGACCCAGGACCTCTACCATGAGGTAGGAATGCGCGAGCACTTTCCGAAAATATATAGTTTATGGTACCCGCGTAAGCGGGAACATTGTTTTCGTATGGGAATATTTAGGCCCGAGCGGCCTGCCGTCGCAAGGGCCTATTGTAATCGGAGCGCACTGTACCTAGGTGCGCGGAGCGCACGAAAACAGCGCAAAGCGCTGTCCCCATGTCAACCGTAAACTCACCGTGTAAAACAGTGACTGCCCACACCTCTGGTGTGGGCCCTGTATACTTATAATTGCATGAAAATGAATGGGGGTATATGGCCAACTGTCATACGGAGGTGGATGACGAGCGCGAACAGTGGCGCGACAGCGCCACCTACAAAAGTGAAAATACATTGCGCCTATGGAGGAGGGACCAACGTCAACTTTGTCGTAGAGCGACGGGATTCGGTACAGACATTCATCATGTGACGACAAACAAAAAAATATTATTGTGGCCACGCCCCCTGACAAACCGGAAGTCCGCCATTTTGACAGGAAGGTGGGAAAATGCTGAGTCAGCGTTTTCGCTGACGTCGCATTTTAACTAACTCCTCCTAGGGCGTTTCACCAAATGAGCTCCAAATCGCTCCAGCTCATCTCGAGATGTGGGGTATCAAAAGTTATCCAAATTTTTTGGCTAAGTTTTACGGTTTGTGTGCGGCGAAGCCACAATCTTTACGAAGAATTTTGCGACTTATCGTAAACAACAAATTGCTCCCATTCGCACAACCAAACTCCGATTAAAAATCGGAAATATACATTTTATTGACCTTTCGCCCCCGGACACAACAAATGTTTTTCGAGCTAAAGAAGAAAAGAAAAAACAGAAACAAATGTCAAAAATGTCAAAAAGTGACATTGGGCGCGATAGCGCCCCCTCTAGGCTGAGAAGAAAAAATGCATTATCGGAAAAAATTTGTTTCTCGGAAATGGATGAAATTCGGTACAAAAATAGTTGATGGCATCCTGATCAAAAAAGCCAATGGGACCCATACCGTATTTTGTACGATGTTGCCATGGTGATGCCCGGGGCCCCCATGTTAATCTAATGGGACTGACAAATCTCACATTTACACAATTACTGCACGTTAGCGCCCTCTGTAAGGAGCTTGTGGACAGTAGTCATTGAAGTACGGCCCGTCAGGGCCGTCTGATGCTGCTTGTGAAATAAAAAGATTTGGGCGCGCTAGCGCCTCTGCAGGTTGGAGCCATTATTCACATGGAGAGGCTAAAATGTAGTTTGGATGTTTACTGAGAAAGATTTATGGCACATCAGGGCAATAAAATGTAGTAGGCACATTAGCGCCCTCGGTAGGGTTACAAATGCGCTAAAGGAGGCACGGCCCGCGAGGGCCGTTCGATGCCGCTTGCGGCTTTAATATTCTTTCTTTCTTTCTTTCGCACCGTCGCAATTTTCATTCAGTGATCGACGAAAAGTCACCGATTTGGCCCAAAATTCAAACCCGATCCGACGCAACTTTTGACTATTTCCGCCATATTGGGTGTCGGCCATTTTGGATGACAGCCCGCGAAGCGGGAATCCGCCTTTATTTTTCACTTTGTACAAAATCTATCTCCTCCTAGAGCGTTTATCGGAACGACCTAATTTTGGGTGGAAAATAATCTTGAGAAGTAGAACTTTAAAAGTTATCCAAATTACTTTTCTAAGTATTACGGTTTTATGCGGCGAAGCCGCAAACTGTACGAAGTATTTTGAGATTTTTCGCAAACAAAAATGGCTCCCATTCGCACATATGAAGCCCGATTTCCCTCATTTTGTTATCAGTTGTTAAAGTCACAGTCCTAAACACTTTCATTTTGCAAAATTCAAATTGGGCGCGATAGCGCCCCCTATAGGAATATATGGAGAGTACAAATTTTAGTTTTACGAAAATTAAAATAATTTGGCACAAAATTCTATTCGGTCGTTCCGATCAGAAAAGTCAATCACACCCATGCCATATTTTCACGGTGTTGCCGTAGCGATGACCAGAACGTCCCATTTTATTCTGATGGAAAAATGTTAAACTCCATAATTCAGCGAGAAGTGAGGAACCAAAGGATTATCCAACGTACTTGGATAACCTTTGTGGATGTTCTGCGGTGCAGCCGCAACCCTAAGTAAAATGTAAAAATATGCTTCAGTTTGCAGATATAGTGTGATACAAATTCATACTAATTTTTCTCTGTATAATGTCAAAATTGAGTGCGCATTAGCGCATTCCAAAATCCTAAAACTAAGACCCTTGGGAAAAAGTTAAAAAACAAACATAAAGGCAGTAGCAATACCATAATTTTAGATTGAGGGAGACAAAAGGGCGCGAAGCGCCCCTTGCTTTAGGCAGGGCGGTCGGCGAGGGCCGATAATCGCCGCTTGCGGCTATATTTGCTGTTGAAGTTGAAACCCAGTGTTGTTAGATGTGTTCTATTCTGCAAAAAGATTTCAGTGCTTTCATGTTTTAAGAACATGTCCTGCATGCTTTGGCGGGACTCGGTACGGCCCTGACCATGGACAGAGGGGCCAGGACTCTGCATCTGACTATCCTGTTTGTCAAACGGTCGCTATTGTAAAACACACAGGATTTCACACATGGCTGGGGTGTTCTGTCGAAATCGCTTCCCTGTCTTAACATAGATCCCAAGGTTCTTTGTACCGAATTTCATCCATTTCCAAGAAACTAATTTTTTTCCGATAATGCATTTTTTCTTCTCAGCCTAGAGGGGGCGCTATCGTGCCAAATGTCACTATTTCACATTTGTCGTGTCCGGGGGTGAAAGGTCAATAAAATGTATATTTCCGATTTTTAATCGGAGTTTGTTTGTGCGAATGGGAGCATTTTGTTGTTTACAATGAATCGCAAAATTCTTCGTAAAGATTGTGGATTCGCCGCAAACAAACCGTAAAACATAGGCAAAAAATCCGATTAGGTTCATTAGGTCTTCAAATTAATATTGTAGCTCTTATTCCTATAGACAGACCTTAATGTTAGTTTTTCGTACCTGACGGTTTCGGCTACAACTGTGGCCTTCCTCAGAGGTTGTCACGTGATGTTGCTGTGACGTGTCTGGTCAGCTGATTTATACAGTTTTTGGCACTGTCTTCCTGCTTGTGGTAGCAGGCTGACAGCGCCATCTGCAGTCCGACTTCTTCAGAACTGTGTCCCAGATGTGGGAAAGTTGGTATGCCCCCTCGACCCGGTTCACAGTCTGGGGGGCGCGTTTCCGGATCTCGATGGCTTCTCTGATCCAACGGTGGTGTTGTTGCTCTCGGTGCCGATGATATGGGCATTGTCCCAATCCATCAGATGGCTCTCCCTCTTGCAGTGGTCTGATATGGCAGACTTCAGCTGTTCTTGTTCTGCTTGTCGTCTGGTGGCTCGTGTGCACGCTTTTGATGTTTCTTTTCACATTCTGTTCGATGTTCCTTCTTCCTGATGTTGAACGCTCTGCCAGTTTCCCCCACGTATGATTTGTTGCACGACAAACAAGGTATCTCATATATCACATTACATTTGTGTTGTTGGTCTATTTTGTCCTTTGGGTGAACTAACAACTGTCGTAGTTTTTTGTGAGGTTTGACCGGAGTGTTGATGTTATGCTTGTACATGGCCCTCTGTACCTCTCTGTGACCCCCTGACATATGGAAGTATGACCATGGCCCTGTTTTGTTTTTCATTGCTTCTGTTTGTTTTTTGTTTTTCTTGATTGTGTTCTGTTTGGCTTGTTGCCGCCCTTTCTCTATGGCCACTTCGGGTAGTTGCAGGTTCTAAGTGCCTTTGTAATGTACTGTTCCTCCTCCTTTCTGTCTTTGTCTTGGGTGATGAGATTGGTGCGTTCGAACAATGTTCTTACCACTGAGAGTTTGTGATTTATGGGATGTTCTGATGTCCAAAGGAGGTATTGATCTGTGTGAGTGGGTTTTCGATATATTTGCATTTTATGCTGCCGTCCTCCAAATGTTTTATGTCCAGGTCCAGAAAGTTTATTGTGCTGTCCTTTTCTTCTTCGTGAGTGAATTTTATATTGTTTGTTTCGTCCAATGTGTTGAGGTGATCAGTGAGTTCTTGCGTATGTCCTGTTTTTATTATTTCCAAAACGTCGTCCACATACCTTTTCCATAGGGAGAGGCCGCAGTGCGCTGGTGCTGTTGGAGGGCCCGGGCTTCAAGATCTTCCATGAAAAAACCACTCATAATGGCCGACAACGGGTCCCCATAGCGAATCCTTCCTTCTGCCTGTAGATGGTACCCCGGTACTGGAAATAGGTGGAGGTAGCGACGAACTCCAATAGCCTTGTGATGTCCTCAGCGGTGAGCGCGGTCCGCTTGTGCAGCGCTTTGTCCTGTTCTAGGCGGTTGTGTACTATGTGGATGGTGACGGTTATGGGTGTTTTTGTAAATAAGAAACCACATCATGTGAAACAAATATTTCATCTTTTTGAATTCTTATGTCCTTAAGTTCCTGGGCCAGTTCTCTGGCATTTCTACAGTGTTGGTCTGTGAGTCCAAGGAGAGGTTTTATGAGGTCAACCAGTGCTTTGGACAGGTTGTATGTCACGGACCAATGCTATCCACAATGGGTCTCAGCGGTGTTCTGGTTTATGTATTTGGGGGTACCATATATTCTTGGGATGATGCTAGCTGTGGGGATGAGATGATTATATGTCTCCTTATTTATTTTCTCTTCTTTGAGAAGGGGGGTGAGTAGTGACTTAAGGGCCTTCTTTTTCCTCTCTGTTGGATCTTTCTTCAAGACTTCGTATGTGTTGTTATCATTTAACATGGTGCTCATCTGTTGCTCATATTGTTTTGTGTCCATGATTACAGTGGCTCTCCCCTTATCTGCTGGAAGGATTGTTATGCTACTATCTTTAGCTAGCGCTTGTGCTGCGTTTACTTCTTGCTTTGTCATATTTCCGGGTGGTAGTCTAGCGGTTTTTAGAATGCCTGCGACCTCGTTTCTTAGCTCCGACTTTTTCCCTGATCTTCTATTGCCTTACACGCTATTTCTGTGGCTAGAATGAAATCCTCGTAGGGGATTTGTTTTGGTGTGATCGCGTAGTTTAGCCCTCGCGCTAACACGTTCTGCTCGATGGTGGATAACGGGCGTCCAGAGATGTTATGCACCCATTTCCTTATTGTTGTGTGATTCATGTGACGCTTGCTGCCTAGTTTGTTTTGTGTCAATCTTTGTAACTTTCTAACCTGTCTATTTTTGTTTCCATGAATTCCCGTTCATGTGCGTGTCTTAGATGTTCCTCCATTTGTGTCTGCTTGTCCTTGTCCATAGTGTATGTTGTATTGAAAATGTTATGCGTTCCTGTAGTAGCATATCAATGCTCTTTACCTTGTTTGCCGTGCAACGAATCCTTTCTTTAAGCAATGCACTGCGAGCCTTCCCGACGATCCTTTCTGCGTTCTGTGTTGGGATTGGGTTCTTTAGATTTAGGCTTGGTGGTATTATGCCTTCGTCCCGGCAACGTAGGTTGAACCTAAGGTGATTCCGGAAACGCGCCCGCTTCTGTTCCAGCTGTTCAATACGGCGGAACTCTTTGACACAAGTTTGTCCATGATTTCTTTCAATAGTCCGATTAGGTTCATTAGGTCTTCAAATTAATATTGTAGCTCTTATTCCTATAGACAGACCTTAATGTTAGTTTTTCGTACCTGACGGTTTCGGCTACAACTGTGGCCTTCCTCAGAGGTTGTCACGTGATGTTGCTGTGACGTGTCTGGTCAGCTGATTTATACAGTTTTGGCACTGTCTTCCTGCTTGTGGTAGCAGGCTGACAGCGCCGGAAACGCGCCCCCAGACTGTGAACCGGGTCGAGGGGGCATACCAACTTTCCCACATCTGGGACACAGTTCTGAAGAAGTCGGACTGCAGATGGCGCTGTCAGCCTGCTACCACAAGCAGGAAGACAGTGCCAAAACTGTATAAATCAGCTGACCAGACACGTCACAGCAACATCACGTGACAACCTCTGAGGAAGGCCACAGTTGTAGCCGAAACCGTCAGGTACGAAAAACTAACATTAAGGTCTGTCTATAGGAATAAGAGCTACAATAGGCAAAAAATGTTGATAACTTTTGATGCCCCACAATCTCGAGATGAGCTGGAGCGATTTGGAGCTCATTTGGTGAAACGCCCTAGGAGGAGTTCGTTAAACGCTGACTCAGCATTTCCCAGACTTCCTGTCAAAATGGCGGACTTCCGGTTTGTCAGGGGGCGTGGCCACAATCATATTTTTTGTTTGTCACATGACGAATGTCTGTACCGAATATCGTCACTCTACGACAAAGTTGACGTTGGCCCTCCTCCATTGGCGCAATGTATTTTCACTTTTGTAGGTGGCGCTGTTGCGCCATTTTTTATTTCCCCAATAGGAACACACATTTAAATTAATTTTTCACCGGACCTGAATCAAAGTTTGGTGAGTTTTCAACTATGTTCAGGGGTCAAATTTCTGCTCAAAGAGCAGAAGAAGAAGAAGAATTAAGCCGCAAGCGGCGATAAAGGCCCTCGCCCCTGGCACCGCCCCTTGTGACGCCCCCCTTGTGACCGCCCCTGCTCGCTCTCGCCCAAACCTGCTCTCGCCTCGGCCTTAGACCCAACCCGGCCTCACTCTTGCGCCCGCTAGCTCTTGCCCCGGCAAGTTTTTCGCATGTTTTTTTGTAGCGAGAGGAAGCAGGTTTATCGAGAGGAAGGAGCCTACCGCAGAGCGGAGCGCAGTGGCGTGCTGGGTAATTGGGAGAGTGGAGACGTTTCCCGGTGGGCCGCTCAGTTGCGGTGCTTTTGGGCTGAAAAAATGTAATAATGAATTCATAACAGATGCACAGTTGCGCCATTCATGGTGGAAAGGCTTTAACTGGGCTGCAGCAGGAGCCTGGGCTGCTGTTCCAGATATAAAGTAAGTAACACAAGCGTAACTGTCATGTAATGTATAAAAATAATGACTGACATCTCAAAATCAGGAAAAAAAGTTGCATCAAACTCTTAATTATTTTGGCAGGAAGATACTATTTGACGTTGAACTACCACAGGGGTGTTTAAGTGGAACACCCCCTGCTTTAGTTGAAGTTGGTGCAGTCCAATCCAGCAGAGAATAGTGTCTGCAATGGTCTGCACGAGTAAAGAGGGAAAGGCAGTGAAAGGTAGAGAAATTGACAAATACATAATTGTGTCTGCATAACTTGGTGCTCATTGTGGAGTTGTATCAGGCTGAGACAATGTGTGCAGCGGCTCATGTGAAAAGAGAAAGCATTCTAAAAGTGATATGTGCCGTGTTTGAACTGGAAACCTCTTGCATCAGAGACCAGCACACTATCACTAAGCTATATCCATACCAATGATAGCCTGATGTGGGCTAGTTGTCTTTAAATCTCCGGGTTGGAAAATAGGTCCAGCATGGCACTGGAGGAGAGAGTTCAATTCAGACATTTCCTCCTAGTTTTGCCTCTCTTGGTTCCCTACTGTCCCCACAAGTCTTTCTGTGTAGTTGCACATATTTCTAAACTGTTCTTTCTTTGTTTTTAATGAGGGTGGGACCATAGAAGCCGATTAATGTTCTTCCCAGTAGGTGGCCTGTTATAAAAAAATAAAAAAATGATTGGTTTGGGTGGGAATTGATCCAGCAAACATGTGATTGTGAGTCCATCACTATACCAATGGAGCTAAGGCAGCTATAGCTGAGAGGACCTTGGATTAATATTATAAGAAGCACTGAGCTCATGCATTTGCAGAAAACTGACACAAAGCTTTACAGTTCAGGCAAGATTAATTGAATCATTTTATAATTAGAGTGAACTCGACAGGGAGACAAATTTGAGAGGATGCTTATGCCATTCAGCAACCTCGATGGGTGAAATAATATTTTGATCAGACCCATTTAGTAGGAGGAACGCACAGGGAGACGGACAGGAAACAGCCAAACTGATCTTTCTGTGATTGTGCAGTCCAAAAAGCTGAAATTGGAGCAAAAAACGTTCAAATTAAAGCTTCTTTCTGTGACAGAAGGGTAGTAAAACTACGTATGACTCTATAAGTGTGGCTTTTGTGAATAAAGGGGAATTTGGGAAAATGGACGATTTTCAGGAGAAACTGACAGAGGCCAACATGCTGCCAGAAGAACAACTCTGGCTATTTTGACGGTGGATGGGCGGGTCACATGCCACTTAGAAGCCACTTAGACGCCACGCTGTTGTGCCAGTTTGCTCAGGCATAATAAGTGGAGTGGTTAACTTGAACCCCACATATTATACATTGTCGGAAAGCTCTGAAAAAGGCGCACGTGACTGTCAAGGTCATTGGTCGCTGCAGAGTATGCAGTGACCAACATGTGTAGATAAGTTAGAAGTGATCAGTAGCTCATTCGGACAAACGCCCTAGGAGGAGTTCGTTCAAATGCCACATGAGCGTAAACGCGGCCTCATTTTTCCACTCAAAATAGGGGACTTCCTGTTTGTCAGGGGTGGGGGCCACAATGTTTTTTGCTGGTCATCACTTGAACAATGTCTGTGCGAACGGCGTGACTGTCCGCCAAAGTTCGTTGAGGCTCCGGCTCATCAAATGTTTTTCGGTGAATTTTAATTGAGTTTTCGTGCATGTTCAGGGGGTCAAAATCCAGTTTCCGTGGGAGGAAAGAAGAAAGAAAGAAAGAAAAATAATAATATTTTTTACAAAAACAATATAGCCGTGTTCCCGCCCACCACACATTATACATGTTTGGAAAGCTCTAACCAAGAGCGATGCATTTGTCGGGGTCATTGGTCGCTGTCGTGTCTGTTGTGCGCGTGATTGGCCGCAGAGGTCCACATTGCGTTGCAGAAACAATAGGCCCTTACGCCATGTATGGCGTAAGGGCCTAATAAGGGTAGCGGTTGCCATATTATACATTTTCGGAAAGCTCTGACTAAGGCGCATGTGAGTGGCGGGGTCTTTGGTCACTGCCAAGTATCCAGTGAGTAAGGGATTACATGCACATGTATATATGTATAAACCTGCTGCCCCCTGGTGTTCGCTCTGAGTTGTTGCAGCCGTGTTGGATGTGACGAACTTTATCCACACAAGCAGCAGATCGTGAGGCATTTTAGCTCCTCTTTAAGGCCCTTAAATAACCTTTGTACAATTCATGAAAGTAGTTCATTAATAAAAACTGCTCCTTAATGTGTGTGAGAGCCGTTTGGAGCCGTAATAGAATTCAATTCTGAATAATTGGCACAGAGTTCAGAGTCAGAAAACATTTTATTGCGATTGTCAGTGAAAGGTTTAACTAGAAATTTGCTTCAGTGCAATGGTGTGACATGAAACAGAATATCCACAGGGCAGGCATTTCAAAATAAAACAAAGTAAGGTTTTTTAGCATTAAAATTTGTTCAAAGTGTTTTTCCAAATAATAGTAAACTTTGGACCTGGATTTCTATGCAGGTTAAAGACCAGGTTTTAGCTTCACAAAAAAAAAAAAAAAAAAAAAACACACCATGAAAGCAATTACCTTTCTCACATCGATTTGTTATTTTAAAGCCACACCACATAGAATTTTCACCCAATAAATAAAATTGAAATAAAAGCATTTTTTTTATGACAGATCCAATTTAGCTCCTTCCTTTAGATACTTCAATCTAACTGACTTACATTTTATACACTTTGGAGTTGGAAAATGTTTAGATATTTTTTTATTTAAGCTAAAACGTTAAAGCTCACTTGCATCATAATCGGGAACACGGTGCACAGAAAACACAAATGCACAATAAGCAGCAGACACGTGAAGTCCAAATACGAGCTCACAGATGGGCGGTAAGAGGTTATTTAGTGTTCATGAGTCTGATGTTTATGTGGAGGGAAGTTCTTCTGGACCATAGGGGGGAGGGTCAACAGTGTCCAGGGTGGGAGGGGCCAGCGGTGATCCGAGGCGATGGCGATGAGAATGGACTCTGACGATGATACGGATCGACCTGAACCAAGGAGAACTCTGCTGGAGCTTTGTTATTGAGGTCCAGGGTTATGGGGGCGCTCGGGGCACTAAAGAAGCCATAGTGAAGATGGGGGAGTCCATCAGGGTGAGGACGGTCCTGAACCTCACCATCATCAGCTCCAGGTTATTTCATCTGCACCAAGACACCAGCCGATCCACCGCTCTCCTGTAAACAGAATCACCTGATGATTACGGTCTGTCAGTGCCAACTACTGACACTGAGTGATCAATGTTCTACAACTAATCTAGAAATAGAATTATTTACATGAAATAAGCGTTTCCCCCATCATTCTAAGTGCGTTTTAAATACCTTTAAAGTAAACATGGCTCAAATGAAGATAACATCTAAACTTGTTGCCAGTGTACAATGTTGTTAATAGAGTGGAGATGGTGAAAGACACAATACATGTGCCTGTCGAGAATTGGTGATTTTCGCTTTTTTTTTTTAATCGTTCAGTTGAGATCACGAAGAAGCCTCTCCATGTTTTAGATAACAGTATTGGTATATTTAAAGCGTTATTTCTCAGGCTGAAAAAGTCTTGTTTTGTCAGAGAAATAGCACACGCTGTGGGGGCGTGTCATGCATATGTGTGGCTTCATATTATGTAACGCTTCCGCTGTGTCACTTAAGTCGTCGTTTCCACATAGCGCGAACCGGCCGCGCACGCCACGATCTACGTGCACGTATCGACACTAGCCCGCAGACCTTTCTGTTTCCACCACAACACACACACACATGCATTTGTTTGTGGCGGCACCGCACAGAGGAGCACGCTGTACAGATCATCATTAAAAGTTTTTAGAGCCGCGATGAGAACAAATGTTGGCAAATGCTGCCCTCTGGTGGGAGTTATGGAATCATTCAGGAGGAGCCAAGCTGTATTAAAAAGAAAAGATGCAACTATGAAGGTAAGCTACATGCAAATGTTATGCTAACACCAGCTAAAGCTGCGCTAACAGCGGCTAAATGCTATTATTGGCAAAATCCCCTTTTAGTACAGCGGTATGATGTTGTGAAATATTAAATCCATATGACCTGCGTGTCAATAGTGAGGGCTGTCCACTCTCTCGTTGGCCAATCAGAGGCCAGAGTCTGTTCACGTCACATCAGACACGGGTCAGCGCTTTGGCCACAGCCAGAGGTCGGTCCCAAAACCTATACCTGGTCAGACCAGTTTGGCCTTGTTATGGAAAAGCTCGACAACCAGGTGAAAGTGCCATTTGGCTGACACGCGCCTGCATGTGGAAAGAGCCTTTAGAGGCCCTGCACTGCGAATGCTGTAATACTACTGCAGAGGTTTGTTTTCTGCGTGAAACCAGTGAACTTTTCCAGTGCCACAATGATGCCCTGGCTGTAAGCATGCACAGCGCCCCCTGCTGACCATTACCCGAGCCAACTCGTCTTCAGAGCGTGATTTAAGACAGAAGGATATAGCGCGGATTTGCCAAACTTTACATTGAAAAGAACTGAGCGACGAAAATGGATTTACCACGAGTTGTAGCAGAAGGGCACAGAGGTTACTTCAGACGGTGAGTAAGTTTTTTATTTTGCGCTGGTTGCCGCGTGCCATCGTGTCTGTTTGCTTTTGAAAGGCATGTTGTGCTGTAGCTACGTGGTGTGTTCAGGGTTGGATTTGTGCGCGTGTTGTTTCGGTCTAGCTTGTGCCAGTTGAAGGCTAATATAACCGTAGTCATTGTCCATGGCACTTAATGATCGTGTGTGTTTGGGATAATGTTGCTATGTCATTTTGCTGAGAGTAAGCTCTATGGGAAGTGGATTTATGCAAGAGATATTTATTACATTACCTGCTTTGCAACCTTGTTTTTTCTGCTTTTTGCCTTCTCCCCCCGATCTTTACAGCTTACGGGGGAGCGGTAGCTTTCTAAATGAGATGTTAATGAGCCCTAGTCACTTCGAGAAGCAGAGAGAGTGAGAATGGCCAAAAGTTTAGAGCGTTTCTCTGCTTAGGAAAGTCCTGAGGGTTAGCTTCAAATGTGATCAGATTTGATGACAATCTTGTAAAACCTATAATCTGTGAATAGAAAATTGCCAAAACGACATGTGCTTCCATTGATCAGTCACACTATAGCATTTTTTTTTTTTTGCTTGTGGTATTGAAATGTATTGAAATGTTAGTATTTAGACACCAGACTAGGTTTAACCGGACCAGGCTTCAATTCTAGTTAGTGGAGAAGTTATGGAGGCAGACACCAAGCGCATCTGACGGGCAATCTTCCACAGGCAGCATCTGAGGGGCCCTGGGAAACACCACAAAACATGAAGAGTGACCGGGGAGCTCCATTTCATTTACGAGCTTCATAGTTGCTCACCTTTGAGAGGTCCACGGTGATGGCTTGAACACACTACTCTAGGCGCGCAGTATTAATGGGCTGAACGCACTCAACCTTTAGGCCGCCGCTAGGTTGGTGATGGTTGAACGACTCACTTAGGCCGCGCAGTATGTGGTGATGGGCTTGAACGCACTTCACCTTTAGGCCGCGCAGTTGTGGTGAGGCTGGAAGCACTCACTTAGGCCGCGCAGTAATGTTGGTAATGCTTGAACGCACTACCTTTAGGCCGCGCAGATGTGGTGATGAGGCTTGAACGCACTCACCTTTAGGTAGCGCGTAGTGCTGGTGGGCTTGAACCACACTCACCTTTAAGAGCGCAGTAGGTGGTGATGGCTGAACGCACTCACTTTAGGCGCGCAGTAGTGGTGATGGCTGAACAATCACTATAGGCCGCGGTGGTGGTGATGGCTTGAACCACTCACTATAGGGCCGCGCATGTAGGGGTGATGGGCTTGAAACACACTCAACCTTTAGTCGGCAGTATGCTTTGGGCTTGACACACTCAACCTTTAGGTCGCGCGAGTAGGTGGTGATGCTTGAAGCACTCACCTTTAGGTCGCAAGTAGGTCGGTGATGGGCTTGAACGCACTCCACCTTTAAGTGCGCATAGGTGGGTGATGCTTGACACACTCACCTTAAGTGCGCAGTAGGTGGTGTGGTGCTTGAACCACACTCACCTTTAGTCGCGCAGTAGGTTGATGGGCTAACACCTCACCTTTAAGTGCGCGCAGTAGGTGTGATGGGCTTGGAACACACTCACCTTAAGCGCGCAGTAGGGGGTGATGGGCGTTGAAACACACTCACCTTATTAGCGCAGAATAGTTGTTGGGCTTTGAAACACTACCTTTAAATCGGCAGTAGTCGATGGGCTTGAAACACTCACCTGTTAAGTCGCGCGTAGGTGGGTGGGCTTGAACACACTCACCTAGTCGCCAGCTAGGTGGTGGGCTTGAACACATCACCTTTACGGGTGCGCAGATAGCGTGGTAGTGGGCTTGAACACACTCACCTTTAAGTCGCGCAGTAGGTGGTTTTGGCTGAACACACTCATTCTTTAAGTCGGCGCAGTAGGTGGTGATGCTTAACACACTCCCTTTAGTCGCGCAGTTAGTGGTTTGGCTTGAACACACTCACCTTTAAAAGTGCGCATAGTTGTGATGGGCTAAACACACTCACCTTTAAGTCGCGCAGCTAGGTGTGATGGGCTTGAGCACTCACCTTTATCGGCAGATGGTGGTGATGTGCTTGAACGCACGTCACCTTTAAGATCGCGCAGTAGGTGGTGATGCTTTGAACGCATCACCTTTGGTCGGCGCAGTAGGTGGTTTTGGGCCTGACGACCTCACCTTTAGACGCGCAGTGGTGGTGATTGGCTAACGCACTCACCTTGTCGCGCAGTAGTGGGTTTTGGCTTGAACGCACTCCACCTTTAAAAGTCGCGCAGTAGGTGGTGATGGGCTGAACACTCACCTTTAGTCGCGCAGTAGGTGCTGATGCTTGAACCACTCACTTTAGTCGCGCAGTAGGTGTTTGGGCTGAAACCACTCACCTTTGGGTTAGCGCAGTAGGTGGGTGATTGGGGACTTGAACGGCACTCACTTGGTTAGCGCAGTAGTGGTGATGGGCTTGAACGATCACTTTGGTAGCGCAGTTAGTGTTGGGTTGAACACCTCACCTTTGCGGCAGTAGGTGGTTTGTCTTGAACCACTCACCTTGGATAGCGCAGTAGGGTGATGGGCTTGAACACACTCACCTTTAGGTATCGCGCAGTAGGTGGTATGGGCTTGAACCCACTCACCTTCTAGGTCGCGCAGTAGTGTGTTGGGCTTGACCACTCACCTTTTAAGGTCGCGCAGTAGGTGTGATGGGCTGTGGAACGCACTCAACCTTGTAGGTCGGCAGTAGTGGTGATGGGCTTGAACGCACTCACTTTGGTCGCGCAGTAGGTGTGATGGCTTGAACGCATCACCTTTAGGTGCGCGCAGTAGGTGATGGCTTGAACACGAACTCGACCTTAGGTCGCGCAGTAGTTTTTGGCTGAACACACTCACCTTTAGGTCGCGCAGTAGGTGGTTCTGGGCTTGAACACACTCACCTTAGGTCGCGCAGTAGTGTTTGGGCTTGAACACACCCACTTTAGGTCGCGCTAGTAGGTGGTTTGGGCTTGAACACACTCACCTTTTAGGTCGCGCGAGTAGGTGTGGGCTTGAACACACTCACCTTTAGGTCGCGCAGTAGGTGGTTTGGGCTTGAACAACACTCACTTGTGTCGCGGCTAGTAGGTGTTTATGGGCTGAACACACTCCACCTTTAGTCACCAGTAGGTGGTTTTGGGCTTGAACACACTCACCTTTAGTCGCGCCGCAGTAGGTGGTTTGGGCTTGACACACTACCTTAGTACGCAGTAGGTGGTTTTGGCTTGAAACCACTTCACCTTAGGTCACGCAGTAGGGTGCGATTGGGCTTGAAACGCACTCACTTAGGTCGCGCAGTATGTGTTGGGCTTTGAACGCCATCCACCTTAAGTCGGCCGCAGTATGTGGTTGTGGGCTTGAACGCACTCACCTTAAGTCGCGCCAGTAGGTGGGTGATGGGCTTGAACAACCACTTTAGGTCGGCAGTAGGTGGTGATGGCTTGAACGCACTTCACCCTTAGGTCGCAGTAGTGGTAATGGCTTGAACGCACTCACCTTTGGTGGCAGTAGGTGGTGATGGCTTGAACGCACTACCCTTTGGTAGCGCAGTAGGGTGATGGGCTTGAACGCACTCACCTTTAATCGCGCAGTAGGTGGTGTTGGCTTGAACGCACTCACCTTTAGGTCGCGCAGTAGTGGTTTGGGCTTGAACACACTCACCTTTAGGGTCGCGCAGTAGTGTGTCTGGCTTGACGCACTCACCTTAAGTCCCAGTATGGTTTGGGCTTGAACACACCACCTTTAAGTCCGCAGTAGTGTTGGCTTGAACACATCACATTTAGTCGCTCAGTAGTGGTTTTGGGCTTGAACACACTCACCTTTAGGTCGCGGCAGTAGGTGTTTTGGGCTTGAACACACTCACCTTTAGGTCGCGCAGTAGTGTTTTGCTTGAACACACTACCTTAGTCGCGCAGTAGTGTTGGCGTGAACGCACTCACCTTTAGTCGCGCGAGTAGGTGTTTGGGTTAACCATCACTCAGTCGCGCAGTAGGTGTTTGGGGCTTGACAACTACCTTCTGTACGCGCAGTAGCGTGGTGATGGGCCTTGACACGCACTCACCTTTTGTAGCGCCAGTAGTTGGTGATGGGCTGAACGCAACCTTTGGTAGCGCAGTAGTGTTTGGCTTGAACACACTCACCTTTAGGATCGCCGCGTAGGTGTTTTGGGCTGACCACTCACTTGAGCGATAGTGGTGATGGGCTTGAACACACTCACCTTACGTAGGTCGCGCATGTTAGGTGTGAATGGCTTGACGACTCCCTTTAGGTCGCGCCAGTAGTGGTGTTGGGCTTGAACACATACTAAGTCGCGCAGGTAGGTCGTGATGGCCTTGAACGCACTCACCTTTAGGTCGCGCAGTAGTGTGATGGGCTGAACGCACTCACCTTAGGTCGCGCAGTAGGTGGTGATGCTTGAACTGCAACTACCTTTAGGTCGCGCAGTAGTGATGGGCTTAAACCACACTCACCTTTGAGGTAGCGCAGTAGTTGGTTTTGGGCTGAACACCTCACCTTAGCGCGCAGAGGTGGTTTTGGGTTGAAACACACTCACCTTTAGTCGCGCAGTAGGTGGTGGGCTTGAACACACTCACCTTTAGTCGCGCAGTAGGTGGTTGTTGGTGCTTGAACACACTCACCTTAGCCGCAGAGTGTTTGGCCTTGACACACTCACCTTTAGTTCGCGCAGCTTATGGTGTTTGGGCTTGAACACACTACCTTTAGTCGCGCAGTTAGGGGTTTTTGGCGACTGAACACATCACCTTATTAGCTCGCGGCAGTGCGTGGTGATGGGCTTCTTACACACTCACTTTAGGTCGGCAGTAGGTGGTTTTGGGCTGAGCACATCACCTTTAGGTCGCGCGAGTACGGTGTTTTGGCTGAACACACTACCTTAGTCCCACGCAGTTATGCGTGGTTTCTGGCTTGAACACACTCACTTTAGGTCACGCAGTAGGTCTGATGGGTTGAACGCTCACCTTTTTAGTCGCCAGTAGGTGGTGTTGGCTTGAACGGCACTCACCTTTAGTCGGCAGTGTGTGTGATGGGTCTTGACACCCACACTCACCTTTAGTCGCGCGTAGTGATGGGCTGAAACAATTCACTGGCTTTGGTGGCAGTAGGTGGTGAATGGGCTGAACGCATCACCTTCTCGGTAGCGCAGTAGGTACGGTGGGCTTGAAACGCACTCACTTCTAGGCGTGTAACAACTTACCTCTGGATATGTCAAAGAGACAGTTGAACTTGATTATGCGATAGTAATGTTTAGATAATAGGCTAGGAAAGAGTATGTTCGGCTCTAAGAAGGAAACAGGGACGTAAGTTTGAACCACAACAGACACAGATTCACTGGTGCAGCGCATGTGAGACGTGATTGTGAGTATTTACATACTGTAACATATTTTACATGAAAAAACAATACAGAAAAGTCCATGACGATTGTCCACTAGTGATCCCTATGGCACCCGATACAGTCATAGCGTGAGTTGGTGATTGTTGGTTTCCTTAATTTGTCCATGAACCAGTCCTGAGTTCAAAGTGAATTGAGCCGTGTGTGTTGGGCTGAGAGGCTATCCCCTCCTACCGACAGAGCTCTGATGAAACGGGGTATAGGTCCTGGGCCTTCAGCTCGCCATCGGTTAGGCCAAGCTGTATGAGCAATTGTGGATCGCATGAAATCAATGGATGGAGGAATTCAATTGGATCTTGATGACAATGGTGGTCAGGAGGACCTGGCCTGCATAGACAGGACCAATTCAGATTGATGTTTAAAACATAAATCCTCAAGCAAAAGTCTATACATGTACATTTCAAAACAGAAACAATATTAGGTATCTAGTCTTTGGATTCCAATCAACTACTGCACATAATTATTGCACTTGTGCACATATAATTAAATAGTCAAAGGCCAATCTAATAATTCCAATGCTTAATGCTTATGAGCCAATAATCTGTTTAGAAAATTCATTTCAACAGGCAACACTAATGCAAACTCAGCTGACAATATCCACGATCATTGCCAAGAAATTAGTAAACACAGTCAAAATAACAAAACACCTAGGACTAAATGATCAGAGACAGAGGTGTTACCCGCCGCACACAACAAATGCCTACCCATTCCAAAATCCATAAGGCTGGCGGCTAGTAGTAACCATGCATGCTAGTATAAAATGAACGATTATGCTCACCAGGCTCCTTTAAATGATCAATAGACGTGCACCAGGTGTGTCCCGCTAAAGATTAGGGCGCCTACAAGTTACCAGGCTTACCAGTCACTAAAAGCACGTTAATGAAAATCAGCTAATTTAAAGGGTTATCGCGTACCGTGTAGTCTCGCTCGATGTTGCTTCACCACACGAACACGGAGAATGTGAGTTGCTGGGGCCGCCATGATAAAAGAGGAGTTGGTCGGAGCTAGCGCCGTGACGTCCTCGCGAAGCTCCCAAAGTTACGCGAATGACGTTTGGAGGACTATAATTTATAATTCAGTAAAAAAGACGAGAGAGAGAGAGAGAAGACGATGTAGGAACCGGTAAAATCTACTCCGCGCGTTACATATCCCCTCTTCATACATTGCACGTCCCGTTGCATAGTTATAAAGGTTTCGGTACGCGCTCTTAGGAAATGACATGAGAGCTTTGCAGTTGTACGCACTAGCCAAACTCATGAACATGTTATAACAACGAAAATAATAGCGAATTTTTACCCAAACACTAGGATAGCGTAAACGGTTGCGTACCTAGGCGCCGGCGAGAAAAGAACTCTACCGCGCCGTTTCGTCCGCAACAAGGGCCCAGAGATTCGACACAACTGGAATTTCGATCCATGGATGACTCAGATTGGACAGCGGAGGCGTCTCATCAGGATCAGGCACGGCTCAATTTCTGGTAGCGTTCTATTGGTAGGCATTTCTTTTCCACAGGTACCCTTATCTCGGGTTCGATAAGTGTGTTCAGAAGATCAGCAAGGGCATGTCCTCTTGGTTCATCCTCAGACGGTAGAAGAATCAGACGCCAAGGATCATCTCAGATAGTGCTCTCCAGTGGTATGACAGTTCCTGGATCTGAGTTCGAGAGATTGCAAGAGCCAACCTTCTGACACTTGATTTGTGGCTGTGGCTCTCTGGGAACGATGAATCCAGAGAAATGCGACAGGTCCATCTCACACTCTCAACAGTAAACTGGATGAAATAACTGGACTTCCAAGGCGGCTGGATCAGTGTCCTCTCTCTGATATCATCCAGTCAGAGGGGTTTCGGTTGGCTGCGAGTTTTTTAGGCCGTCTCACGGGTTTATGAAGAACTCATGGGCAAACTGGAAGGAAGCGCAGGGAGTAGTAGATCCCGATGTAAAGTGCGAGTTGGACCATCTGGGTTCAGGTGCACCGGTTGTAAACAGGCAAATCCCAGCACGCTTGATGACCTTGGACACCTTGTCCCACTTATCTCCAGTTATGCTTCCCACGCAACCGGACGTTCCCCCATTCGGGAAAGTACACGATCTCCGATGTCCAGAGTGCAAGGAGTTACCCTCTGGTCAAACCATTCTTGTCTTGCAGCTGACTTGAGCGCACTTTTCAGAGGCCAAGTCTGTAGCTCTCCTCAAGCGAAACGCAAGACTCTCACATAGTCAGAATGAGTGGTGAACGGAGCTTCACGGTGGGCAACCCAAGGCAGTCGAGGAAGCTGGACAACGCAAACAGAAGTTCATTATGCGTGAACCCTTAACCTATCTTTGTACAGTTATTACGCATGTACCAAAAGTGACTGCTCCGCCACTTCAAATCTTGCTTGTTTCTGAGTCCCGAGCATGTTGGAGGAGTGTTGGGTTGAACCGCTCAACGGATTTCCCGTGGTGTACGGAGTGTTCGGCTTTTTGATCCCTGCAATTCACAAAGCTCTTTGAAGCGAAGACTCGAATCTCTGCCTTGGTCCGAGTGAATACGTTCTGGGATTCGTTAGTTTCACTGGAAGTTCATTCCAAAGACTTTGCCCATCCTGGCCTTTTGCATTGGCGGTAGGAGCAAACTCAATTTCGTGAATGATCTTGTCAAGACCAAATGTCCTTAGTGTGTGCTATCGGGTTCTAGCGTGAGAGAAAAACTATGCACAGAGTTCGAGTGGACGGCTGTTGATTGTTAACTAGAGGCAGCTTCTCAGTCAGTGCCTTGCGCCTCAACATCTGCCACAAGTGTTTAACGTGATGTTCACGTCGGCTGCCATCCTGGGCCAAAAGAAGCGCTGGCGACAGGTCGAGAGTTTCTCAATGCCCATGTGTCCCATATTTCCTGGTGAGCGTCTGATAACGGTGGCACGGCAAACCTGGTGCAAGACAACGCAAAACCAGCTTAGTCCTCCTCCTGTCTCCTGCGGGTAAGGACTCCATCATCAGCTCAGCCTATTCCACTCCCTCACAAGAATGAGAGCTCCGCATTCCCTCCCGTGGTAGGAGTACCTTCTCTCCGGTCTCGAGGCTGGTAGATCACTCCGAATAGCAGGGTCAGCTCTTGTTCTTTGCAATTCATGTGTGAGACAAGGATGATATGAAGGCAAGCCTGGAACCTCTTCGTTGCATAGCCTGTCCGGAATTGCATTGACAGAGCGACAACGATCGATGAGGGTGACCGCATCTTGACAGGAAATCCAAAGACGACCCGTCACGATAAGAACAGCTCTGTGCAGTGGCTTCCCACAATGTCCTGAGATGCTTCAGCCTACCAGGTTCACAGAGTCGCTTGGTCAAATGGTGAAACAAGCTCCAATCCTTACAGACCTGCGTCCTTGGAACATCTCCATGGGAACGCCTCGACAGCGCGTCAGCATTCCAAGTTCTGACGACCAGAACGGTTTGTATTCGGAAGGATAGGCGACAAGCTGCGCCAACCACCTGTGGCTTGTAGCATCCAATTAAGCTGAATGTAGAACATGGTGAGAGGATTGCTGTCGGTCACCAACTGATGAAAGTGGCTCCATAAAGATATCATGGAACTTTTCGCTGAACACTCCATTTCAGGGTGCCAGAAATTCAATTTATGGCGGATACCTTGACTCTCCAGCGATTGAAACCTCACTTGATAGGCAATCACACGCAACTTGCCCTCCTGCTCTTGATACAACACGCGCCTTAATCCAGTCTACTGCATTCTGTGTGTAAATATTACAGCAGCTTTGGTTGGCATACCCCAAGAACAGGTGCAGCGGTCAATTGGGTGACAGTTCAAAGGCAGTTGTTGATCACAGGTCCATTTTCCCCAAAGGGCTGTTTTGGTCGATGGGTACTTCCCTCCAGGGTTTTTCACCTTGGACAGAACGGCGAAGTGGCGCGCATAGCCACGAGTTGCTTCGTTTAGTGGTCGAACCAATGCCCAAGCATTATTCTTTGATGATCTTCTGTAGTATCCTGAAAAACCAAAAAAGAACGCAACTCCTTAAGTTACGGGGATGGCCAGGATTTGAGAGCTTCTATCTTTCTGGATTGGTTTCACCCATATATATATACTACATGTCCAAATACTTGACTGAACTGGCAAAAACGTGCACTTGCCGGTGAGAGTTTCAGTCCAAGTCTTTCAGGCGTTCAGCACACGGAGCAGTCCGATTTTCATTTGCTCTTCAAGCGCGCTGAGAAAAAATTATTATGTCATCCAAAAACTAGCACTTTCCTTAAGATTAAAGGTCTCGCCATGCACCGCTCATTAGTCGCTGAACGTGCTCGGAGCGTTTGGTGACCCTTGAGCCAATCCTGTTCCATCCCCATCCAAGAGGGGTGACAAAAGCAGTTTTAGCTTTATCCTTTCTGCATCTCAATGTGTAATATCCAGATTTTAGGTCCAGGACCGAGAACCATCTGATCCCGTGCGCGGAAAAGGATTCTTCAAGGTTGGAATGGATACACGTCCTTTAACAGTTGTGTAAATTGAGCTCTGAATCGACTGCACAGCCTTATTTCACCATTGCGCTTGCGACCACCAAATTGGAGACGAGAACGATGACTCGACTCCCGTATCATCCAGCCTTCAAGCAGGGTCCCGCAAATGCCTCCGGACGGCCTCAAGATCTTGGGTGATCGTCGTCCGGTGCTTGAACGGGGTTCATCGTGGAGTTTATGTGAGTTTTCACACGATCCGTACCTCCAAAGGTCAGGTCGATGGTGGGAAACACTTCGGACTGGCGGATTCAACTGAAGTTAATGCGCTCCTTCCATTCGGATTGGGAATGGTGATCACCAGAAGTTAAGTCAATGATGGCATCCGTGGCTGTATCTGAGGAGGCTACTTGGCTGCGGACAGGATGGTTGGAGATGCTCCTATGTCAGCGAAATGATAGTGAGTGTGGTAGGCATACATCTTGCCGCTCATTTTCTGGTTAGGATGACAGGACTTTGTAGGTGCGTGGTGCGCCAGTCTTATTAGCTCGCTCTGGACACACAAGGCGCCAGGTTAGTGGCGAGGCAGGATGCTCAATGATGGCCAAGGATCTACAGCAGGGCTGTTTGAATCTGGCGGAACCCCTCCGGACCACATCTGGCCGCCGGGATGTAACCGGGTTCTGGGACCCCAAGCAGTGCACAGATCCGGCACTGTCCCCCTGGCTCCGTTGGTGTCGTCGCTGGAGAGCTTCAGCACAGCACGATACCCTGGGCACTGCTGAACGTGGACTGCCCGTTTGCTTGTAGTGCTGATCGTACAGAGGGCTCAAGGTGTTCATCCAATGAGCACAGGTGACGGCCCCACTCTGAAATGGGGCATCTGGAACAACCAGGGCAAGGGTTGGCACACTGAAGGCCGCCCCAGAAGTCTTCATGGGACGTTGATGGTAAGCTCCACATATCCCAAGTACGGTTACTGACTGCCAGCTGCACCCTCTACCTGAAGTTAAGTGTGTTAAGTGGCTTCACCGGTTGGTCACTTTAAATTTCCCATTGTAAAAAAGAAACAGGAATGGTGGTCACTTTGTGAGGCGGTATCCAAAAGGCAGTTGTGTGATGTCCAGCATTTCTACAACCGCTGTTGCATTCGATGCCAATTAGGCCTTTAGGTAGCCCGCTTTTCTCTGCGTATTTGTTGAGATTGCCTCTGCACACCCCATCAGTTTTCAATGTCGGTTTTGGGACAGGTTTGGCCCGCTATGGTCCCCCGTTGTCCCGCCAACAGGAACCTTGCTAGTTTAACTGGTTGTAGCTGGATTTAAACTGGCTTTTTGAGCAAATTGTTTCCTCTTCCAGGCCACCAGGCAGGTTTGGTTCATTCTGGTGCCGGTCGAATATGGCCGTCTTCCCCACACCTAAGCAGTTACCCAGTCGTTTTCTGAGGTGGTTGCAACTGCTGCGGACTGCTCCTGCAGGTATTACTTTGCATTGACTGCCTTTGCCTGTTATGCAGTCTTGGACGGTGAAGGCGGTCTGAGCGGTTGCTTTAGCTGTTATATCTCAGCCAAGCTTGTCGCTGCACATCTGCGAGCAGTTGGTCTGCTACAACTGCTTCTGTAATGCTGGTTAACGCGGCGACGGCCCTTCCCTCTCACTGCGACATTGGCAAACGCACATGGTGGTTGTCTTTCTGCTTCACCCCGAGATGTGTGTCGCATCTGAGGATCTTGGCAGCTTCGCGTCCTCCTCAGTGCGCAGAAGTTAGAGAAGCAGTTCAGCAACGCAGGTGGGTTAAACTTCCTCTGCTTTAGCTGCAATTCCGCAATAAGGGAGTTGTCCCGCACCCACGCAGAATTGTTTGATTAGGTGCCTGTTGACATTCGGGTCAAAAGACTCCCCCCTCTTCACTGCAGCTTGAGCGCACCTGAGCCGCTGCAATAAGAAGACGGTTCTCTGATCCTGAAAGGTGTCCATAAATTTTGCAAAACAGTTCATCACCGTCTTGAACGGTGTCATATGCAGAGTCCAAGTGTCCAGATAAAGGGTTGGCAATGTGTCTAGGCTAGATGTTTTACTACATCAGTCTGGCTGAGGCACTGAGACTTCCTAATTGATTTCCTGGAGCGCTGGAGGTCTGATATTGCGGGGTCCCTCATCAGTAGACTGACTCGTGACCGCCAGGTCTCATAACGCCTTCATGTGCGGGTCTTGGGAGCCGCCTGAGAACACTCTGAGTCTCTGCTGATGGGGGACTTTCTTCATTTAACAAATGTTCCACCACTAGCGCTGAATCCCGGGTTCACATCCAGGCGGCTGTTGGTGGGCCGGCCGGGACGGTGCGCAGCGTCTGGGTTTGAGAGGGACAGATCAGTTGGCCGGTTTGTGTCTCACCTCTTGCTCTGGGGTGTGGTTTAACTTCAGAATACGCTTTCCCACCACAGCGGGTCAAGATTCGGTTGATGGACTGTCCACATCTGAGTTCATCGTGGCCTTCAGCATCTCAGCAAAATCAAGTGGCCAGATTGTCTTGGAAAGGTTTTTCAGCTCTGACAGAATAGTTTTTTAGTTTTATTCTTTGTTGACTATTTCAGCATACACCACAGATAAGTCAGAACATGTTAATGTTTCCCAGTTATCAGTGGATTTGAATGTGGTGCTGTCAGAGACGGACGCAAAGTCTGCTATAGCAGCTTCAGTGCTAAATTCAAATAAAAATGCACGTCAAATTCGGACTCTGAACGGTTATTAAATTTCCGTTTTATTAATCTTTTCCGTACCGTTTACAAAAATCAATCACTTCCTCACCATCTGTTTTCTGTTATGCCGTCAAATTACGGAGTTATGATATTATGTGATGCAGAGGCTTTGAAACTACATCCATGTTTAATTTACCAACACTGACCAATATACTGCCACATGTTGAATTTCAAACTAGCCCCAAATCCTCCCTGGCCTAGCCGCGTCGCCACTTTTGTAACACTTACTCTGATATGTAAGAGACAGTGAACTTGATTTTCATGGATAGTAGATGTTATAATAGCGCTAGGAACAGAAGCTATGTTCGGCTCTAAAGAAGGAAACAGGACTAAGTTTGAACCACAACAGCAGGACACAGATATATGCAGCCCATGTGAGGCTGTATTATACTCTCTCTTT